>PVJO010003464.1:0-123042 GCA_004026905.1 Hystrix cristata
GAGATACCATAGTGTGTTCTTCAGTTAAGCCAGCCAGAGCCAGACCTGTGGCTAATTTCTTTCCCCTTGCTGGTTCCTGCCTCTCCCTGGAAGCAGAGCTTTTCACACCCTGAGCCGCCTGCCTGAGAGAAAACTATTTTCAGCCCAGCAGCTACAGCAACAAAGACGTGAAGCCACTGCTGCTGCCTGCAGCCCACCCCAGCCAGAGGGAGCTGAGCAGGGAGACAGGGACCTGCGGCCCCCACTCCAAGCCCTCCTGTCCACTGCTTTCCTGTCCTCCCCCGTCTCTGGCTCTGTCCAGGCGTGGAGAGTGGCTCTGCCTGAGGACTGGAGTCCTGTGGGCTGTGTCTCTCTAGGGTGGGCTGGCAGGGGTGGAGGCCGGGTGTCTCCTGAAGCTGACCTGCCAGTGCAGCCTCTTTGCTGAGTGGTGCTGGCATGTGAGGAGGTGGGGCAGGCTGAGGCACCTGAGTGATGGATGAATCATCGCAGAGAACCTAGCACAGTGGGCGTTGCTGAGATCCCGAGTGGAGAAGAACTTGATCGTTTGTTAAGTTCAAGACCTGTCAGTTGTCTCAGTCAGCTTTGCAAGGAAAACTGGGGATCTGGAGCTTCCTAAGGAAGAGAGAGAGTGAAATGAAACTCAGTGGCCAGGGGGAAAGGGAAATCCAAAAAGAAGCGGAAGAAGCAGAAGGGGTGACCTCCTCCCAGACCCACGAGAACCCACCACAGCCAGGCAGTAACATGTCGCACACGCCCGACAAGCCAGACGCACACTCCAACACACACATGCACACATGGCAGCCAGGCTAGGGACGGCTGCAGGCTGGCCACCCATCAGCCAAACAAGTTCTGTGCCTTGGTGAGATATGCAGCCCCTGGGCTTCTAGGTGCTCGTGTTTTTCTCTTGAGGAAATTTCACCTGGGGAATTCCACTGTCTCAGCTAATCTGAAAGGGGGCTTGTTGATGGTCAAGCCAGAGTGCTGGATCCCAACACCTCCTGCAGCTCCCACAAGGGACCAAGGGAAGTCAGCCAGGGCCTAGGAGAGAAGAGGAGGACAGGCCACCTCCTCCTCCCCTGCACCACTTCTTCCTGCTGTGGCCTGCCAGATTCACAGTAGTTGAAGGCCCTGACTCTCCTTCCACCACAGGGTGCCCATTTCCCCTGCCAGGCCTTTGCTGGGAAGAGAAGGGAAGAGGTGTTCGAGGGTGGGTTTAGTGCTACATTCAAGCACTGGGATAATGTGGGGAACCAGTAGGCGGCAGTCTCTTCCCCGCACCCTCCCCTGGAGGCCCACAGGTGCTCATTGATTGTACCTGTGGTCTCTTGGCCTCAACAGACTACCGGCTGCAAGGCCACAGCTGATGGGGGGTCCTGTTCAGCCACTGGGGAGCGGAACAGCAGCGTGACACAGGCCCACTCCTGTCTCCCCTGCACACCTTGCTGACATAACAAGGAAGCTGCACCTCACTCTCAGGGTCAGCTTGCTGTGCACAGGTGTGTAAAAGCAGCCTCCACAAAGATGCTTAGTAACGGGACACACCCTCTTCCCCACCTCCAAGGAGCCTCAGGATTAACTCTGGGCTTGCAGATACTTGGTGGGTTCTGGTGGATGGTCCTGCAGTCGTGTCACAGTGGTCACCATTGCAGTTAATGGATTGCAAATGCCACAAACCAGCCTCCAGGGCTTTCCATGAGCCCTGCAGCCTGACATGGGCTCCTCCACCTCCTCCTCGTCCTCCACAGTGTGACCCAAGGCCTTGTTGTCTGTGCCCCTCATTGGGCAGCTAATTGTGTATGGCCTTGAAACATCACTTCTCTTTTTATTCGCAACTATTAGTTAACTCTTGCGTTATTAATTTACTTTTCATAGTTTATGTTTCGGAGTTTATGTGCAGCTCCCCTTCTCAACAAAACTATAAACTCATTGCAGCCTTGTCATCCTCAATCTTAGCCCAAGCACCTCACACCCTGTATTCTCCTTTGATGGAGGGGGCACTTGACTCAGGTCTATTTTAAGACTTCTAAACTCTGCCCCTTGCAGGGATTTCAAGTCCCGAGGGAACCAGCCAAAGACTGATTTCCACAAAGGAAGCCTCCTTCCAGGGTTCCAGACATTGTCTCCTAGTCTACTTCCCCACCTCCCTTTTCATTCTCAAGTAACAGGATTAGAAACTCTGAGAGCAAATGAAACTTAGACCTCATGTGGTCCACCCTCATGTCAACTCTGGGAGTCCTTCCCCCCGAATCTCACAAACCATCTCCCTGACTTTGCTTATACACACCTCCCACCAAGGAGCACCCATTGCCAGGCCACAATCCCATCATTGGCCATTTGCTTATAGAACACTCCAAGACAAGGGCAGCCATGGTCAAGATGTGGCATTTTGAGATACTTTCCAAAGATAAATGTTCAAATACAAACGTTCTTACAATAATAGCAGTAGTATTTGTCTACTGTGCTTTCTGTGTTGTGCTGGACACTAGAAGGTCTAAACAGCAGAAGATGTCATGTCATTCTTGTCCTCAAGCAACACTTGGTCTGGTTTGGAGCCAAACAAATGTCCAATCAAAGAATGATAAACCCCACAGAAGAGAAGAAGGCGACTTTTGTATTGTGCTGGCAAGAGTGGGGCATGGGGGCTGGGGATTTAGCTCAGTGGTAGAGCGCTTACCTAGCAAGCCCAAGGCCCTGAGTTCAATCCCCAGCACCCAAAAACAAACAAAACCAACAAAAAAGAAGGGTGTGGGACGGCTAGCCACAGTGCCTGGTTCATGCCCCCAGGCCAGCTCCAGCACACGGAGGCCTGAGTGGTTCTTACCCAGGCAAGCCTTTACTCTCTTCATCTGCAGAAAGCAGGAGTGGACCCAATGGATCTGTCAGTCTGCTCAGGCCCTCACATTCATGGGTGGTGGGAGTGAGAGGCCAGCTAGGAAGGCGATGGCCTCAGAGGAATGGAGAGAGTTCATCCAGTTCATTCCATCCGTTTGTTAGTTGTATCATATGGAACACACGTGGGTGGCAGCAGGGTTCCTGGGTTGAACATAGGACAGGATTAGGGCAGGAGACAGACATTAGAAAGAAACTTGGCAGTACTTGCAAGCTCTCTTCTCACCAGGAACAAACCAAAAGAGCATAAAATATAGAGTATGAAGGTGCTGAGAGAGCATCATTAAGAAAATCAGAGAAGGCAGGGGTGGATCTAAGAAGGCTTCCCAAAGAGGAGCATGCGGAGGAGGCCATGAAACAGTACGTGCGAGACGGGGGCCAGGCTCTGGGACAGTGGCGCCATCTCCCCGTGGGGCTGTCACTGATGGATCCTGGTGGCTGCCTTCAGGACTCCTAGGAGATCTCCTGGACAGGAAATGGAGCCTCTGGTTCTCAGGCTCACAGGGCAGAGTCTCTGTAGGGATATTTTTGCCCAGCCATGTGAGTTGAGACTCTGTTGTGTCCTCCTGGGTGTATTTCATGTCAAATGTATTTGCTTAGCATTTTCGGCTCTTCCCAGTCCCCCCACCACTGAGATTTGCTTTGCCTGCCTGCATCCGCACACACCCTTCTTCGTCCAGTGTAGCCTTCCATGATTCCTCTTACTTGTTTTTCTCTTCTTTCTTTAGTTGTGTCTTTTCAAGTAAGTCACAGAAGAACAAATGCCCCCTTCCCCACCTCGATCAGGAGGGCTCTAGAGCCTGTACCCCTCTATGTTATCAGGTGGCCTTCCCAACGGCACCCCATTTCTTGCACAGAGGACAAGGTGGGGTCCACCTACGAGGCCTTATCAATGCTGGCTGCTTCTCAGCCTCCGTGTGTGGCCTGGATATCAGGGACCCAGGAGAGTGAGCCCAAAGAAAGGACCAGATAAGAACCAAAACTAAAGTCTCCCAGCTCGGGTGCAGACAGGACAGTATGCCGGCATCCTTCATGCCCCTAATTCTTTGCAATCAGTGGAAAATTAAATGTTCAAGGCGGGAGACCTATTTCATGCTTTTATGCTTTTCCCACCACGGAAGCCCAGGACTCAAGAGGCATAATTATGAGGGCACGGGCAAGCTGCCTCCTGGGACCTCAGTTTCCCCATCCACGGATTGGGCTTGATGGCACCTGCTCAGATAGCCTTGCAGATGCATTAGGAGGATGGGGGAGAGGATTAGTGAGACAAGATTTTGAAAAGTATAAAGTACTGTGCTCACCTGCCAGGGAAGTTTAACAATTTAGTCTTATTGTGGTGACTGCAGTTTACTGAGGTTTTACCTAATTTAAAAGAAACCAAGCCGATGCCCAATAGAACAAGGTCACAAAAATAAGGAGATGGTAAGTCCACTAGGAAAAGGATTCCTAGTTCTCAGAAAAATTACCTTTTTTTTGGGTGAGATTTGATATCAGACCCGAGGCCTTTGCACTGAGCTACATCCCTAGCCCTTTTTATATCTTTGAGACAGAGTATGACTAAGTTACTATGTGGCCCAAGCTCAGCTCGAACTTTTGATCCTCCTGCCTCAGCCTCCCAGAGTGCTGAGATTACAGTTGTGTGCCACCATGCCTGGCTTTCAGCATAATGATTTTTCTCCGTCAATTGGCCAGTTCGGTTTTGTTTTGCTATGCTGGGCTGGAACTCAGGATCTAACACATGCTGGGCAAGCACTCTATGACTGACTACATCCACAGTCCTAATTAACCAGTTTTAATTGGGCACCTACTGCATGCCAGAAAGTGAGCTAGATGGTGAGCAGTTGATGAATGAAGCAGTCAAGGAAGAGAACTGAAGGGTGATTCATTGCCTCCTGGCTTACCCATGACACCCAACCAGAGTGGTATCTGGAGAATTTTTTTGACCTTACTGGTCCCAGGACCATGCCTGGCCCAGTGGCACAGAACTCCAGTAGCCAAGTGTAGGGACAAGTTTCTAGAACCAGGGTCAAGAGAGGAAGCTAGTAATGGAGGGAGGAAGGGGAGGCGGCCTCACCCAGAGACACCTGCAGCTATAAAAAGCTCCAGCCCCACCTTCAGCTGAAGTGAGAGCTGCTAATGTGAGCGCCAAGATCCCGTGGGGTGAGGAGAAGCAGCAGCCACACCCCTGGGGCTGGGTACCCGAGAGAGTAGCATCTTCCTCTCAGCCTGCCAGGCAGTGAGCAGAGAGGGTCTGATAGTCCACCTCCTGTCTACCAGGGCCTTTTGTCTGCAAACGAGCCCCAAACAGCAGGAGCTATCCGGTCAGTTTCCAAGGGCTTGGCATGTGCCCAGCCTCTGGTTTTTGTGTAAAGCCCCTGCAGGCTGGAGCTTGTGATCCTGCTGCACACCATCCACTCTCGCTCCAGCCCTCCCATCCGGAGGTGGGGGGGCACTGCAATGCTATTACAGTATTTGCATTTATATGAGGCACAGACCCCAAGTCTGGGTCTCTGGGTGCTTTTACAGCCCTGTGTATACATAATTTATTTTTGTTGCTATTTAATCAGTCTCTGGGTTGAGATGAAAAGTTTCCAGGGGGGCCCAGGTTATTATGCAACTCCAATTCCACCAGCATCACTGAGAGGATGGGGCCTCCAGTCCATGCTCAACTGCAAAAGTGGGGGGCAGGGATTAGGCAGGGGGCCATGTGGTTCTCACCTGCAAAGCAAGCTCGGGCTGAGTCTGTGGCTGAAGGTACGGTACTGATCCAAGGCCCACCTCCCAAGGCCTGGAGGGGAGTGGCACCTCGTCCATGGCAAGAGATGGTGAAGGAAGAGAGGACAGAAAAAGGGACAGGTCAAGCAGATATGGTGGCACACAGCTGTAATTCCAGCACTCCAGAAGGCTGAGACAGGAGGATTACAAGTCCAAGTCCAGCAGGTCAATTTAGTGATTTATAATCTCTCATTTACAGTGTCTCAAAATAAAAATAAAAATTCTGGGGATGTAGCTCATTTCAAAGGCCCTGGTACCACAAAAGAGGCGGTGAGGATGAGTCTGGTCGGGGAAAATACAGAGGACCTGAAATGATAGCTTCAGCGTAAGAAGGCAGAGAGGGACCAGGCAGGAATTCAGAAGCTATTAGGAGTCAGGAACAGCAGACTGAGACCTGACTCAGGAGTCAGGGATGGGAGAAGCCCAAGTGTAGGGGCTTCGTTAGATGTCTGCGAAGAACAGATGAGGTGTGCTGGACTCCTAAGACAAGTCTCAGACCAGAGCCCCTGCGTATGGCCACAGGCAAGCCCTGGGCTCAGCAAGATCTCTGTCCACCTCAAGTCATTTTTGGAATGTGGTGGGTTATAAATAACCAAACAAAGACCCAGTGGTGTGGGCTGAAGTGCTTGCCTCTGCTAGAGCTGCAGCCCTGGGGAGGAAAGCAGACCCTGCATGGCAAGGCATTGCCCACCTGAAAACTCCAGGACTCCTGACACAGCAGATACACACACAGACACGCCCAAACATACACAAAAATGCACACAGGCACACGCAGATATGCAGACATAGACATGAGTACACACTCACAGACATGCACACACAAACACACAGACACACCGGCAGAGACACACAGGTGTGCACTCACAGCCGGACATACACACACTCATAGACACACACATGCCTATACCTTCCCAGCCCCCGGCTTTCCCTCTGCGGTGGCCACGTCCATAGGAAAAGGGTCCACATTAAAGAGAAAGCGGGTTAGAGATGGAGCGGGGTGTGTGAAGAAGCATATTTAGGACCTGTAGGTGTCTGATGGCAGGGCAGAGCACACCCCCAGAGGAACACAGTGGGGCAGCAGTGATAACCCAGCCGCTGTTATAAAGTAAGCAACCACCACATGGTATAGCATCACTTACCAAGACAGGAGGGAGGGCCCCTCACTGTGACGCTCAGGAAAGACACTCAGCTGCCCAAGTCCTCCCCAGGTCACACTTGCTAAGGCCTCAGATAACACCTACTGGGAGCCGCCACTCCAGGTCGTAGGAACACGGGTGGAGAAGACGCAATCCATGCCCTCCTCCAGCCCTGCTGAGCTCAGCAAGCACTTGCTGTGTGGTCTCTGGTTGTCAAAATGCTGTTAAGGGGAAGGAGAAATCAACATGCAGACCTCCACCGTGACAGAGCACCCAGGTTATGGGCTCCTCGGCAGGGACCAGACCCACCGCTCCCGCAGCACTGCCACGGCCTGAAACGTGCAGAACCTGCTTTGGTACGCACCTTCAGACCTTCTTGTCCCACAGAGCCCCGTTGACAGCAGACCTTCCCTTTATATTTTTTTCAATACTGAAGATTGAACCCAGGGCCTTTAGCATGCTACCCAAGTGATCTGTCACGGAGCTATGCCATCCGTCCTTTTTTATTTTGAGACAGTCTCCCTAAATTGCTCAGGCTGGCCTTGTACTTTCAATCCTCAGCAAATCTTCCTTTGAGTGCAGATTGAAAGTTGGTACCAACATAACTGAGATTTGGGGAGATCAGATGATCTAGTCTGGGAAATGGAAATAATGAGTCCTTGGAGAGGCTATGGGTCCCATTAAATGTCCTGAAGTTAGCAGAGCTCCTCTAGATGTGTGTGAGCTCTGGTCCAGCTACTGCGGAACATAGCCACACCCCTCAGGATACACTCGCACAGAAAACGGCTCTGCTTCAGCCCTTCCTTCCAGCCAGAGGAAGTGCACTTGAGAACATGCCTGAGGGATCGACCTCTCCTCTTACAGAGATGAGACGGAGACCAGAGCAGGAATGTGACTTGCTTTTTTCACCTGGCCCATCCCCTGTCCACCTGTGCCTCATCACCCAAATGACAGCTGGTCAGGGCCACACTCCAGATCCACACAGCCTCCTCCTTCCCCTCTCCATGAATTCCTTAGGACTCAACCACTGGCCAAATCTTTTATTTTCCTCTCATCACCCTGATTATTCCCTGTTTAATTAAAATTTGTTTCAGCTAATAGGCCTTAAATTAGTATTTTCAAATATTGACACCTACAGGACCCTCATTCATTATTTTCGAAAGCTCTAGGGCTAATTGCTTTATCACCCACCGATTAATTACTCATTCACTGGACAGGTAGCCACTGCCCCCAGAACATGGAGTAACATACTCTCAAGTAGGCAAAGGTACACATAAGATAGGTGCACACAAACATGTGTACCTATGTGTATATACGCGCACGTACACACGTGCACGCGCACACACACACACACTCTCACACACTTTCCCCAGCAGAAGTCTGATGCAGTAAAATCTAGTCCTAGACCAAAGGAAAGCAGAGCGTGGCATCATGGAACTCTGGTATCACATCAGCCCCTGTCCACCCTTCAGTCACACAGAGAACTCTACAGGACTGGAGTCTTTCAGGTCCACTGCTCTCTGCTTTTGCTTCAGTGCAAGGAACAGTGACACTCAGAGGAGATGCCCAGGAGTAAAGAGAGTACCCAGGACAGCAGCTAGACTAGTGACCCAGAGTTTTGAGAAAGGAGAGAGGCCCTTGAAGGCAGACCTGAGAGAGACCTCTCCCTGAGTGGACGGGCAGCCATGGGCACAAAGAGATGAGATCAAAGTCAGAGAGGGGCTGCAGAGAGGGACAGGCCAGGGCCATAAGGGTCTCCATGGGGAGGGCATTGAGGATCAGGCTCACAATGGCTTCCCGCCACACTTCACCGAAGGACCCAGCTGAGGATGTCAGCAGATGCAGGAAGGATCTGGAACAATCTACAGAGCAAATCTCCCACGCATCCCTGGGAAGAGCTGGGTGTCTATCTGTGGGAGTCCAGCAGGCGAGGGTCTCCTGTGATTTACAAACAGAGCTCTCTGTACTATTGTCTGCCTGGGACATTAGGACCATTAACACAAAAAAAAAAAAAAAAAAAGAAGAAGAAGAAAAAGAAAATGCTCAGAACATTACCCCAGGACCCGTACACCTCCCACCCCAAGCCCAGGATCCTGCTTTGGGTTAGAGGAGGTGAGACCAGCTCCGGCCTCACCAGAATAGGGACCTTCTCCTGAGACTCCTGAACTCTAGGCTGCAGGACTGTGAGCCTCACCCAGGGGTGCCCAGCCTCCCCGTGAGCGCGCCTGCTGCTGCTGATCATTTGCCAACACCAAGCCTCTGCCCAGGCGCGTGGCTGAGCAGGCACAACCCATCAGCCATGTAGCCAGGAAATCAGCATGGCCCCCTTGACCGGCACTCAGATTCCTTTTTTTTTTTTTTTTTTTTTTCTTTCACTCCTTGTAAACAGTCTGGAGTGATTGGGATTAAAGTCTCTGCAAGTCGCCGGTATCGCTTTTCGGAGAGCCGAGTAATCCACAGGGATTAAAGAAGCAGCCGTGCTCATCTCCCGCAAATGAATATCTGTCAGAGGCATTGACCTGTTAAAATAATGAATTTAATGTGCAGCAAACCGCACACGGCAGCAGCGACGCAACATGGCCTGGCAAATTGTTTTCCACGTGTTCTAATGAGACTTTTAAGGGAACAGGGCCCCTGGGCAGGTGGCCCCGCCCCCAGGCCGCCACATCCCCTCCTCTGAGACCCCTCCCCATATCGAGAAAGGATGCTGGTGCTGCAGACTCATCAACCCCACCTTGCTCATGCCACTCAGGAAAGGCGGTTGTCCCACTTGATTTTCTGCAGGTGTATCATTGGCTTTGTGGCACATCTGTGGCTTTTTCCAGCGGCCCGGCCCCCATGTTGCCCTGGGCCTTCTGTAAGTTTCTGTCACAGGCCACCTCTCTCCTTTTACATCAAGGGAAACTGAGGCCCAGAGAGAGAACCTGACTTACCCCCTGTTACCTAGAGTTACCTAGGTCTGGCCTCCTGTTCAGTTCTCTGGGGACATTAGAAATGGCAGTCTGGAGAGCCAGGGAGAGCAGTAGTCAAGGCGTTCTCCACAATACGATCACAGAGGACAGTGGTCCAGGGCTTTGACCAAGCAGCTTCAACCTCTGCAGATGCGGGCGGTCAGACCTGTACTGGGAAGTAGGCTTCTGCCCCTGAGCTCTCCTAGGGAGCCCTCCCTTCTTCCTGGCCCTGTGAAAGATTTCTTCCCACCCACCCATGCTCAGAGTCTGCGCTGAGAGGACAAGAGCAACTCAGGGGAAGGGCACCACCCCATCTTCTTTTCTTCCTCCTTTCATGGCTTTTAAGAAATCCCTGGAGCATGAGTTTCCAGGTCTCAGGTATTCTATGCTAAGATGTATTCATACACCTACAGTTTGGTTTGGTGGCACTTTTCTGGTAGTGGTGTCTCTGAGCCTCCCTCCTAGAGCCGGCTTCTAGCCCACGGAGCAGAGAGAGGGTGAGAACATACGAAGAGCTTGGCCCTCTTCTTCCAGGGCAGAGATGTTTATGGGCTTGTACACAGCATCCCAGAGTAACCCTCAGGACTGTGATCCTGTCGTTGCCTACACACTGCGCAGGTGGGAAGGTGGCATGGTCAGGCGATATGTCACAACAAGTGCCTTCAGGTTGCCCAGCCATGGGCTTGGCAGGACAGAAAACCCAGAGAGTTAGAATAAATTATTTCTGCCCTTCAGAGTCCCACATTCTCCCACTGGGAGTCACACATTCATACATGACAGTTGGGTCCCACAGCAAGATAGTACAGACCGAATGCCCAGAGCCAGGTAGGGGCTTTGAGATCAGGCATGTCAGGGAGTGAGAACCTGCCCTACTAGGTCAGCGGTTCGAGAGTACTCCCAGAGAGGGCAGGCGCACAGTTCAGGGTCTGAACGAGCAGGGCCAGCAGAGCAAGGTGGCTGTGAGAGCATGGTGGAGTCAGGAGTATCCACAGCCTCAGCCCCGGGGCTTGGAGCATGGCCCCCTCCGCTAGCTCGGATGCAGGAGGCCTGAAGAGGCAGGGGAAGGATGCAAGCAGAGCTTGGCTGAGCCTAAAGCTGGTAATCCCCTGGCTGGTGGCATGTAGGGAAGGGCAGCTGCACTCCCTTGGCCTCCGGTCCACTCATCCGGTCCCCTCATCCACAGTTTCCTGAGTGACTGACTCTCAGTGCAGCCAGGGCATTACTACAAAGCAGCGGGGAAGGTTTACCCCAGGCCCAGTGTAAGTGCACAGATCTTAGCCACAGCCTGAGTAATACTGCCGGTACATGTTCTCAGGCTATCAATGCTCGGGGAACCTGCAAAAACAGGTGCTTGGGTCTGGTGCCAAGCTGAGACCTTCCCGAGCAGGTTAGCCAGCCCAGAGATTCCTGCTCCTTCAGTTCCCAGCAGCCAGGCAAACCACTATGCCTCATCCCCTCCAGACCACCCTCCTCCCAAGTCTCCCATGACAGCTCACTGTTCCTTGGCCTTGCACACCTACGACCACACTGGACATTTAGTCTTAGGTCTTGTTGCTCAGATCAAACTCCACCACAAAATATTACCTAGGCCCACCAGGGGCAAGGTCAAGAGCAGCGCACTCCTGGACTGAGGAAGCCACCAGCAAAGTAGGCCCTTGCAGGAATCGCACATTGGAGAAGGGAATCCCTCACTCGGAGTTCATGAAGCAGGAAGCTGTCTCAATAGGCCAATAGGCAGCGTGAGTCCTTCTTGTGCTTCTTGAGGAGTGGCTTCTCAGAGGAGGAAACTTCTTCCCAGAACTTCGGAGGGTGGAAGAGGGAGAGTTTCAGAGAACAGAAGGAGATGGCACGCTCTGCAGCCAGTCTGTTGTCTGGCTGGGGATGTGCATCCTGTGGGAGGGGGACAGAGCGTGATAAGCCTCCAGTGAAAGATCTGTGAGCCTAGCTGGAGTCAGTCCCCCTGACACCTCCCGAAGCCATTCTCTGGAAGGTGAATGGAGATGTGGAGGACAAGGACCAGAAGCCTTCTTCCCCTTTCCCAGAGAACTCGGGAATGAGTGAGGAGGTGGCCTCAGGAGACAAGGCCAGGACTTTGGCACCTGTGCTCACGCCTGCCAAGTTTGTTCCTAAGACTTGAGACAGTCAGACAAGACGAGTGGCCCGGGGCAGATAGAGAGTCACCCTTGCTCTCTGCCAGGGTGCCACACTGAGGCCCCACCAGTCGGCCAAAGTCTCTGAGCACCACTGCACACCCACCTCCCACCCTGCCTCCTCTGGACAGCCTTCTAGCCCATTCAGGGCTCACCCCCATCTGCAGCCCCCTTCCTGGAATGTTTGTGGCATTGGGTGGGGTCAAGGTCCTTTCTAACTGAAGGACCTGCTCAATGGTTAAGGAGCATCAGTGCCCCTGCCCTGCCCAGCCCTACCCAGCAGCAGCTTTGGAAACGAGGTAGAGGGGTGGACACTGTGCCAAGACTCAAAAGAGAATGGAAACTGGGGATAAGCTATGTGCATGGCAAAGGCTGGGAGCAGGAGCCCTGTGAATCATTTCTAATGAGGAAGTGAGGCAAGGGACAATTTAGAACTTCCATCGAGAATACCAGGAATGGGGCAGGCTCTGGCCCATTTTTTGGCAGAACACGGTACCACACAGCCTCCCAGTGCCATGAATGTAACTAGGTCAATTGGACAGAAGCAGCATCCCCGAGTCCCAAGGTTCCTTCGCTGTGCTGTCACTCATGTGGGACATATACGTGCACATACTGTGCATACACACACACACACACACACGCACAAGCACGCACACACTCTCCTAGTCTCTCACGCGCTCACTCCCACACACATAACACGCACATTCATATTCTCATTGTCTTCTGCAGGCACGGCAACTCCCTCCTCCAGCCCCTGTTTTCTTTTCTGCTTCCCCGCTGATTCCCAGCACCCACAGCCCGGGCTGACTCTGCCTCCTGGGTGCCGTATTCATAAGGGCTGGATTTGGCGTGAAAGCTGCCAGCAGCGTGAGGGGAAAGGGGAACTTGGAGCCCACTAGCAAGCCTCCTCCTGCCTCTGTGATTAATTTCTTGTTTCTTTCACTGGCCACGTGGCCTGGCCGCAGGGATAGGGACAAGGGTGACCGCAGGCTGGCCATCTCAGCGGTGAGGCAGGTGCCGCCCCTCCTTGACTGGCTCCGCTGTCAGCTGGAGGAGGGAAGACCAAAAGGTCAAGGGGCCTGGAGTCTGTCCCTGCTCAGGCCCTGACCCCATCTGTGATCTCGAGGAAATCACTCATCCCTAGACTGGTTTCCTCACCTGTCTAATAGAGGTCGGAATGTTTTGCCCACATCATGGCAAGTGAGCAGTATGTCTTACAGCGAGAGGGATTGAAATGAAACTGGAAGGGTTGGATTTTGAAAGGGAGAGTTCTTAAATGCAAGGCTCCAGGAATATCTTTTTCCGTGTTTGCTCACATTCTGCAGCTTTCTAAAAAGCCACCGCGTGGGTGACCAGAGGGAGGTGTAAGGGTTGCCTTCCGAGGAGAGAATCAGGTCTTGCCAATCCACGACTAAGGAGGGCTTGTGTTCGCATCAGCCATTTCACAGCTCCCATTTCATGGGCTTGGATGACCATCTTGCGGGCACGTCACCCTCCCTTTGCCCCACAAGGCGGTTCTCCACAGAGGTCAAAGTGGAGCTCAGTCTCCCTCTTGCCTAAGTCTCCCACTTATTTATCACTTGTTGGGCTCCGCCAAGGCCCACTGTGTGCACAGACCATGGGGTAACAAGGGGGGCACACAGCACCGCAGACATGACTCACACATGACACAATCCTGAGAAGGGGCGCAGGAGGCTGGGGTTGCACTCTAGGGCCGCCTCCTCCATCACAGGCAGGGGCACTTGTGAGCTGACGTCAGAAAAGATGAAAGCTTTACGGGGGCCCAGCCCAATGGCAATAAGGCCATTTCACGCTTAAGAAGGCCATGCAGCCTTAAGGCCCCCAGAGCCTGGCCAGCCAGTGTGCAGGAGGGAGAGGAGGCAGCTGGCCAGGGAACGTTTTGGCTTGGGAGTGGGAAACCCACGTTTTGGCTGTAGCTGTGTTTGGAATGAGCTTCCTGCTCCACCCTTTGAGCCTTAGTTTCTATCTCTACAAACTGGGGGAGCAGGGTGATTGCTGCCTGCCCCTCTTCTTGCAGTGGACTGTGAGACTCTCGGCAGAACATGGCGGGCCTGGTGCCTCGAAGGGGCTGGGAGGGAGGGGATTGCAACAGAAGTAGAAAATCGGCACCAGAGACCACCAGATCCTATACATGAGTCAAATAGCAGGAAAAGAAAAAGGAAGAAGTCCGGGAGGAAAGAACTTTGGCTGAGGGACTTGGAATGTCCCACGTTCAAGCTCAGTTCTTACTTGAGTTGGAACAGGACAATACAACATGCGTCAGACTGGGGAAAGGGGAGGCCATTTGGTCCCTCCAGGATCCCACACAGACAGCCCCCTGGGAGCTGGGAGTCTCTGGTCTACCAGGGGGTAGGTGCTGAGTTGTTGGTGGGTGTACCTTGCTTCAGTTTATGCTCGGGAGACTCCCTCCATGGGGTTCAGGGAGCCCTGCTCTGCCCATTTGGTGGAGCAATCATACCACTGGCCAGGTCCCAGCCTTGTCCTCAGGGAACAAGCACTTGTCCAGAGCTCTCCGCCAGAGGCTGGGCTGTCCTGCAAACGTCAGTCCCCTCCCCACTGTGACCTGCTGGGCAGGACATTCTTACAGCCAGGAGGCAGAAACCTGGCCCCCCTCCCAGTGTCCCCAGTATAGGTCCCGCCCCCACACTTATGCTCACACAGTACCATGCACTTCCTTTGCTGTCCCACCTCCTACACAGAGCCTTCCAGAGGATCCCGCTCCCTGCCTTTCTCGGCTCACTCTGCTTGCTGTTTCATTCACTCCTGGGAAGTGAGAGCTGGCATCCCTTTTACCAGAAAAAGAAATCAGGCCGAGACTAAAGTAGCTACAAGTGAGGGCTGGGGTGGAGATGTGCACTCCATGGGACCAGCTCCAGGGTCTGTACCCACACTCCGTATCACTGTTTTTGCCTGCTCTCGGGCACTAGATGTGAATTAGCCCTGCAGATCCTTCTATTTTGAGGGTCAACATCCCCTCCACTGCATGGCAAGCTATGTTCAAGCCAGAACAGGGCTCGGGAAGCTGGGGTCCACCCTCCCCACCCAGGGCCTCTCACCAAGGTGTGGAAGGCGAATGGCTCAATGTTTTGCTGGGTACAAGAGCAGATGGTTCACATGATGACTGGATGCAGCTGCCAGAGCTCTGGAGTAGCCGTTTTGTGAGTCCTTTGCAGAGGACGCCTCTCCCACCACCTTGTACCACCCAAAGCTTGCTTGATTTTTCCACAAGATCCTCACTGTGACCTTCCCAGCTGAGATCTGGGGGTCAAGCCAAGGAGCAGACGGCCCCTGAACTCAGGCAGGATTGGTTCTTTTTGCCCTTAAAAAAATCCTATAGGTCCCTCCAAGTGTAGAGTGTGCTCCTTCCCCTGGAGGAGGTACTTTTGGTACCCCAGGGTGCCCTTGAAGCTCAGTAGTCTTTGCTCAGCCCTCCAACTGACTGCCTGACCAGCATGGGCAGAACATAAGCCTGCCTGCTTCCTCCTGCTGTTCACTCTGACCAGAGTTTGAGGCAACACATGAGTCTCTCCAGTGAGGACTCCCAGCTCTCTCCCTCCCTCTGATGTCTTCCCCCAGGAAGAGAGGAATCAGGGGCTCCCCTGGTCTCCCAGGAATGCGGCAGATCCTTTCTGACCCTGTACCCTTCTTGGGTTGGCCCCATTCTAACTCTCAGGCTTCCAAAGCAGGTGCCAGGTGAGAGGAGTTTCCCACATCATGTGCCTCAACTCTGTTCCCTCTCATCTGCCTCTTCTCCTGACATACAACACCAACGGCTCCCTGGGTAGAACATTCCAGAAAGACAAATCTCCCTCCCCAGTACGTCTGTCTTGAGTTGTGACCACAGAGACACTTCTGGAATCATTGTAGAGAAATGCAGTTTCATCACTTTAAAAGTGCAGTTCATTTATACACCCACATAATGAAACACAGAAAAAGTCAAACTAATGTTATTAAATGTTGACCTGTGTGTTCTGCAGTGTTAATTGAGGCCCTCTTGGTGCCAGACTCTGCATTAGGCACTGAGGAAATAAAAAGGAGTAGGGCAATGGCCTGGCCTGGAGAGAGGCAGGGCCCTACACCTTGCAAGCTCCCTGCTGGACCCTCAAGCCCTAGCCATGTCGAAGAAAGCCAGAAGTCCTCCCTATTTGTCCCCCCCAAATCCACTGACCACATCCACTACCTCTCTGCTAGACACAAGGCAGTGCGAAGTGACAGACCGTATTGTCCCTACCTGTGTTGGGACAGAAAGCCCAGCCCTCCAGGAACACATGCGCTCACAGCCAGCAGGCACCCAAACCATCATCTAAGGAGCTGTGAGCCTTGGCCCAGTCCCTGAACATCGGTGAGCACTTGTTTCTTCTTTACAAACACTGATCAATGGTCTTCCTCCTGTCTGAGCAGCACTTTACAATGTTTTTATTATTATCATTATTATCCTCACCAATTCTGAGAGACAGGCAGAGTACATATTATTGTAGAAAAGAGGAAAATGTAAGGCAGGCCAAGTAATTTGACCCGGGTCACGCAGCGGGAGGAACAAAGCCAGAACCCAAATCTGGGTCCTTCTTCACTGATTGTTCCAGGGTTGGGCTGGGCAATCTGCACCGTCCCTTTGACTTTACAAATGTCGTGGCTCCGTGGCATTGAGGCAGTGGAAGTGCTTCAGAGCCTGAGTCGAGGCTCCGAGGGGCAGGGTGGCCACAGTCAGAGAGGGCAGAGGGACTGGGGAGGCCAGCGCCAGGAGGAAGTGGCGGGATTTGCTGGATGCTCGCGCTTAAATCAGACCTGCCCGTACTTGACCAAGGTTGAAAACTCCGTGCTGCATAGTAATTAGATTTTTCGACAGCGTTCCCCCTCTGGTTTATTTATCCAGCAGTAATTACTGCCAGCAGAGCTCAGTACTGGGACTGCTCAGCCTCCCAATCACATGGGTTTCAAGCTTGGTGAGGAAAGGACAGAAAAGAATCGAAGAGGCGACACAGTTGGGGACTTAGATCGGAGCACTTTTGCCTTAAAAGAAAGGTAAGTTTCTGTAATGGCCCTAACTGATGGCGTTTTCAGGGCAGCAGGCACACCGAGGGAGTGGGCGGTGCCAGCCTTTGAGCTAAAGGTTAAGAGCAGGAGTTCCCAGCTAGGTGCTGTGGCACATGCCTGTAATCCGGGCACTCTGCTAGGCTAAGGCAGGAGGACCACCAGTTTGAGCCCAGCCAGGGCAACTTAGTGACTTAGAAAAACAGTGTCTCAAAATAAAACAGCCTGGGAATGTAGCTCAGTACAAAGACCCTGGGTTCAATCCCCAGTGCCAAGAGAGGAAGAAAGAGAGAGAGAGGAGAGAGACAGAGACAGAGACAGAGAGCGTTCGGGAACTTGGAGGTCCTCAGGTCACCACAGAACATACTTCAGACCCAGAAGCTATCAATCACTTGTCCCTCTGGATCGTGGCTCTCAGTGGAGGGAGACTGGGATGCCCAGAGCTTCTAACAGCAGCTGCAGCACATCTAGGTGCGGGTGGCAGGATCAAGGGGTGGCTAAGATTAGGGTCATTCCATTAAGGAGGGCATCTGTCAGCTTGTCCTACTGGCTCTGCCTCTCCCTTTTGTCCTGTGGGCTCCTGATATGTGGTTCCAGCTACTGGTCAAGTGCTGCAGCAAGCGGCTCCCTCTACCCCAGGAGCATCACTTGGCCAGCAGGGGACTTCTCTGGGCTCCAGTATTTTGCTGGACGGTGCACTGGGAAGATGTGGGAGGGGGTGGGACTTTGAGCCCGTAGGTCAAATCAGAGAAGTAGGCAGGCAAGAGGAAAGGCAGAAGTCAGGGTTCTACCTCTGGGCCACCTGTGGGACAGTTGTAGCTGTGGAGAAGAAGAGTCAGGCAGCAACCTGTCACCTCCCCACCGTCACTGAGCCATCCCTACAGCGGGCATGTTTGCCTCAAGCCCAGATTCCAGCCGGCCCCACCTCCTGCACTCAAACCAGCTCTCAGGGCCCAGGAACTATAGGGCAGATGCTGCAGCTTTGCCGGGTCCCCAAGATTTACAAGTAGCTTCACAGGAGGTAGAGAGACTTCCTTCTCTGTTTTCCTTTTTTGTGTATGTTTCTTTCTCCTTTCCTTTTTCTTTCTTGCTTCCTTCATATTTCTTTCACATTCTTCCTCCCTACTTTTTCCAGTCCTCTCTCTTTCATTCCTCCTTTTACACTGCTTCTCATCCTCCTTCCTACCCTCCTCATCTGCCTAACTCTGTTTCCCTCCCTTCTTCCTACTCTCTGTTCCCAGGAGATGCTGCCTCCTCTAGCATTCCCGCTTGCCTTGCTCTGGGCCTGCCTTTCTGTCTTCTCAACACGGAGCAGATGCAACAGGGAATGAGCAGAGTGAGGAGGGAGAAGAAGGCCACAGCCAGTTAGCAGCCCTGGGTGTGCGGGAGTTCCCAGCACCCCCGCTTCCTAGGGGCCATCCTGGACTGGGTGCACGAGGAGACAGAGGGGCCCCCCAGGCTGACTAAGTAACAGGCCCAAAGATCCCTTGAGTCCTCTTGTAAAAGGCCAATTCCAAGACCCCATCGTTCTGACTCAGGATGTGTAGGGTGGGGCACCAGCATCTATCTTCCCTTGTAAAGAAGAGACCGGGCAATGTGGAGCAGGTGCCAAAATACACTGGAGGATCCTGGGCTAAGTAGACAAGCCCTTCACCTGAAACTAAGTGGTTAAGCTAAAGGCTATGGGGTTGGGACAGGAGGCCTGGAAAATTAAGGGTCTTCTGGAGGTAAACACTGGGGCTGGGCCCTAACAGAGGGAGGCTCTGCAGGGGTTGTAGGAGGAGGGAGAGTTTCACGCAAGAGACACTCGGATGGAGGAGGGGAGAATTTCAGACAAGAGTCAGATACTTGGATGGATGGATGGATGGATGGATGGATGGATGGATGGAGAGATGGATCGATGGATGGATGGCCAGCCTCAAGTAGCTCCAAAAAACCACTGGGTTCTACATTTCTCTGGTATGTTGGGGCTCTATGATTTATTCAGGACCCTCAGGGGTATGAGACAAACCCTCTAGCGACCCTTTACTTACACTCTTGTCACCACCATAAGCTGTCCTTCAACATTCTGGAAAAGATCAAACAAGCATTGAAGATTAATTCTGGCTAATCCCCCCTCCCTGCCGCACCCTGGGCCCAACGTTCAGAGAAGAGTTAAGTGGCAGAGCCTCGTTCTCCTGTGTGAATTAATAATTGATTCAGTAACAAATCACTAATATTGCAGTAGTCATGGTGAATAAGATAATGAATGTGTTCTGTCCAGGGAGTGTCGTGTTGTGAGGATTCAGCTGAAATTATTCATAAATGTGCTACTTTTCCTCATCTCCAACTGCTGCTAGTTTAGCTCCTCTTTTTAATCTTCCCAACCTGTCACATCCAATGGTGGAAATCGTCAGGCTCCATATACAGCAGAATATTAAGGGGGACTGCCAAGGCATTATGTCAAATTTCAATAGGTAATAGAAACAAAGTGCTTGAAGACCCTTTCCCACTTCTCAAGAAGTTAAAAAATGAGACTTTCCAAAAACTTTTTAGAGGAAATTTCAATCCCATCAATGGAAAGAAAACCCCAGGACAAAGTTTCTGGAAACTTGGGTTGTGCCTCCATTTTGATACAAACTTGCTGTGTGACTTTGGGCGAGGTGCACAACCATCCTGGTCAAACTTTTCCATCTCTAAAAGAGAAGTAGTAGCACCTCCCTGCTTTTCTCCTAGGGGTAAGGAGAGAATTGTGAGATGAGGGGGGGCAGAGGGTACTCTGGCCACTAGCAGGCAGCTAGGCTGGATTTTCTCCACCACCATTCCTGAAGAAATCACAGGACACAAGCCAAATCAGGTGACTCACTACTATGGAAATATGCCTTCCACACGGTCACCTCTGGGAGGGTCCCTGCCCTGCCTCTCACCCTCCTTTTCTCCATCCTTCTCCATGGGACTCCACTAGGCTCAGTTCAGCCACCATCTCTTGTGACAGTTTTCCTGACCCTGCAGTCAGAACACGACTGGCATGTCTCTCTTCCTTCACACCGTTGTCAGAACATGATGCCCTTTCTTACATTGCTTTTCACTCCATCCCATCTCTCCTTTTAGGCTGAAAGCACTTCAAGAGTAAAATTGTCTTCTACATTCTTGAGTGTAGTAAGTAAGAAAGAAATATTTGTAGAATAAATCTATTGGTGGGCAAGTAGGTAGATGTGCGGGTGGCTGGAGGGATGGGTGGATGGATGCGTAGGGAGACGAGTGGAGAGACAGATAGATGAGCAGATGGATGGTTGGGCGGGTCCGTGGCTGAGTAGATGGGTAGATGGATGGATGGGTGGAAGAATAAGAAATTTGGAACTGGCATCATGCTGTTCCCACACAGTGAGCGAGTGTTTGTGGAATGGTTGCCGTGCCTTGACGTTTATCTGTGCTATGCCAGGTTGCAGAGTAGAAGAGGAAATGTCAGTGACCTGGCACCGACTATGCTTGGAACAGGAGGACAGTGATAGACGGGGAGGGAGCGTGGAGATCATGACAACACAGCTGACGGGCCCTTGGGATGGGCCTTTTAGAGACTTTGTGTACCCTCTTTGTCCTGCAAAGCATAACCCTTTTGTAACCCTTGCGTAACTCTTGTCCTGGGTTACGGAGGGTGTAGACAGTTAGCTCCATTATATAGCCGGAGGCAGGGCCAGACCTCGGGTCTCCAGACAGCCAGATTGCTCATCCTTCATACCACACATGAGGAAGAGAGGAGCCTCAGGGAGAGAGGGGGACTGGGGCTCGGTGGGCTAGGGCCTTGCCTAGGGAAAAAACACTGTCCCAAGGGGCTGATGCTAGTTCTGCCCAGTCAGGAGGGAGCAAAGTATTCTCTGTGGACCCAACTGGCTTTGACCAGCTGGGATTTTTCCCACAACTAGTCCATGGAGTCATATGGATTGGGGGCTCAGACTAAAGAGAGACCCCATAAGTAGATGTCACAGGAGCTGAGGAGCCTGGAGGAATGGTAACAAGATTGTTTTCTTTCCCCTTCACGTCCATCTGTCTTCCATCCCTCTACACAAACACATCCCAGTTGAATCAAACCTTTCCCACACACCAGACACACACCCTTACACAGCCTTCACCACAGAGTTGCAGACGCTCCACACTCCCCACACACCCACAGGTGCTCACTGACACAGGTGGACATAGCCACGTACACCCACAGAAGCACAGACACGTGCCCCCCCCAAAGCACACACGTCCACATGCACAGGAGCACACACAGGCACACGAACATGAAAAAACACACGTGCTCATCCAAGCCTTCATTCTGAGTAAGTTATTAAAAATGTAGACATTGCCGGCTCCCAGGGTCAATATGTTGTTTTTAAATTTAAACATGAATTTCCATTTCATTGAGCCTCCAGGGCTAACAAGATGTGCTGTGACAGGAGCAGCTAGCTGGAAAAGGCATGATTGAAGATCAAGCCAATAATGCGTGTGCACAGCCTGGGCCGGGAGGAAAGCCCCTTTGCCTAGCCCCCACAGCCTGGTGTGAACCACAGGCAGGCAGCGAGTGTCACTACTACCACTCAGCACTGATTTCTGACCCAGCTGACTGACCCGTGTTTCCCAATTTAAGAGTGCAGAGTGTAATGGCAGAAAGAAGTCACATCCAGCCAGCTATCCATCCATGCACCCATCCCTACATTCACCCACCTGTCCCTCCATATTCAATGAAAACCCAAACCTGGACAAGGGCTGTGGGGATGACAGCAAAATGAAAAGTGCCATCCCTGGCTCCCAGGAGGTTCCACTCTGACTGGAGTAAGATACGTGTCTCTGTGAACTCCATCCAGGAGACCATCTGTATCTTTAGACGGTGGCAGAGGCTCTGGTTTATAATCATGCCATAAGCAAGCTCCCCTCCAGGCGATGATGTCTATGAAAGGAGGGATCATATCTGTGTTGTCCAGCAGTGTGCTCGCAGCCACCTAACCTCAGTAGGTGCTCAATGAACTTCTGGTGAACTGGAATAAGACTGGGTTGAAATCCGGAAGGCAGAGCTAGAGGTTTTATGGGCTTGTGCCCTTCTCTATCCCAGTGCCTGACTGGCAGCAGCACACCTGGTTCATCAGTTATATAGAAGCAAGTGAATGAGCAAGTGAGTGAGTGAGTGAATTAAAGAGAACTAACAGAGGAAAAAGAAGAGGTGCTCAAGGGGCAAGACTTGCACCAGGACGAGGTAGACAAGAAAGCCATTCTCTTGCATGCCAGGTGGCTGGAATGCATAACAAACCCCCAGGGGCAGAAACAGTGGTTGAAAATTGAACCCCTGCTCAGGACTCCTAGCAGGGATGAAGGTACAGTCACCACCCCTGAACCAGCCCTTGAAGGAGCTGGTCAAGGAAAGTGGGGATCTGAGCCACCTCCCCGTCCAGCCCTGCCTTACATCCCAAGGGCCACCTTCCCTCCATCAGTTGCCGGGCTGCCGCCTGTCTGGGAGCCCTGGGGACAGCCCTGCCTGGTGTTGCCTGTTCTCTGGGCTTCAGAAACCTCTGATGGGGCTGGACTTGTGGACTCTGTAGAATTTAAAGTCTCTCACGTGCCCTAAATTCCAATCATTACCTACAATCCCTCACCCACTAGAAGGGAGAAGGAGGTAGCAGTAATGCCTTTCATGGACAAGTGGCCCCATGGCCTCACCTTTGGGAGATGGTTTGGTCAAACTGGATCACCATTTTCCCTTGTGCCATGCACACACAAGTGCAAACACACACGCAGATGCACACAAGACCAGGAGCCATTTGCTAATCTGTTCTTAGGTTCTGTCAAACTCACATTGGTGAGACTCCCAGTTTCACCAACGCAGCTACACATACACATGAAAACACATACAATAGAGTTTCCTCTCTTCTAGATTTTTGAACCCAGAATAAATTTCAAGACTCTTCCCTTAAAAATCCAAGCTGTTTGGCTTCTGTCTCTGGGAAGCAGCCCTTCCCTGTCTCCTGACCCCATGGAAGCAGAAATCTGGAACCAGGAACACTGCTCCTGCAGGTTGGCAGGGGCTTCCAACTCCCACGAGGACACCAGGGCAACTGCTGGCCAGACCCCCGGCTGGGGCATTCACAGGCCAGTGCCTACCTCGGGTGGCTTGCAACACTGTCCTTGGATCTGCACACAAAGAGGGTGTGAGTGCTGACTCACACCTGATTCACTCTGCCACACATAAACACATGTACACAGAATGTAACTGCTAGGCGCACACTGAGCCTTCTCACACGACATCCATCTCCCCCAACAAGCGCACGCATGACAAAACTGTGTATGTCTTGTGTGCAGACAGCTCCCACCAGCATGCACACGTGTGCATGTGCACTCACGCACTCAGGGACATGAGCTGGCACAGCGCGTGCGGGGATCCCCACACGTGTCCATGAGCATACGAGTGTGCTCAGGTCCCAAATCGGAGTCACCCGTGCTCGCTTCGGCAGCACAGTCAGGATGGATGAGGGGCAGGGGCTGCCTGCCTGCCTGCAGGCCTGACCTTTGTGTGTCCAGGAGCAGACACTTGGGCCTCCATTGAAAGTCTCGTCTCTCAAACAACTCAACTAACTCAGAAGAGGCATCAGCCAAAAGGGCACAATCTCCTTTCCTTGTCTTCAGGAGCATGAGATGGAGGCAGACAGGGGAGAGAGGAGATTAATTGGGCCTGGAACTCTAGCCAGGGATTGTGTAAGCCCAGCCTGCCAGGGAGGCAGGGCCGGGGGCCACACTCACTTCTCTCCTCTCTTCTTTCTGTCCTTTACATGTCATGCTCTCCCAGGGACCTCACACACATCTAGACGGGAAGGAACAGCCACGCTGTCCAGTCAACACCTGACGATGGCCCTGGGGCTGCCTCTGCCTCTGTCATTCTCATTGGCCTTTCTCATCCCCATATTAACAGCCAGCCAAACTCTCAGACAGAGAACAGATTTCAGGCTGGGATGCATGGTGCCCACTGCCCCGCGGCTCTGCATGCGAGGGGTCACTCTGTCAAGTAAATTCTGTTTGTGGGCCCAGAGGGAACCCAGATAAGGAAGAGCAGGAAACAGCCCCGAGTTCCTTCCTGCTCCTTCTGGCCTTGCATGTCATTCTCCTCAGCTGCCCCCTTCTGGCTCTAGGAACCGCCCTGGGGTGGGAGTGGAGAGCTGGTAGAGCAGTATTTCCCAAGCTCTGCTGGCTGGATCCCTCTACCTTCCCAGGGTCTCATCTGGTGGCCCCCACTCAGCTTTCTGAAACTCTGCAGCGGAGTCAGGGCTAGAGTCTGCTGGACCCTGTTCAGGGTACCCTGGAGTGGGCTGAGTATAAGCGGGATGAGAGACAGGTTTCAGCCCAATGTGAAGAGCTCGCTTATATCAGAGGGTGTCCCCCAGTGTGGCAGTTCCTGGGGAAGGAACATCCGCCTGGCCCCAAGCATCTTCCAGGGGATCGCATCGCCCCCAAGATTTCTCCCAACTCCAAACTCTGGGAGCCGCCTCTAAGACTTACTGGCCTTTGATGGGAATCAGTGTGTCCCGCTCAGAAGGGACCTGCCCCCACTGTGCCCATCCCTGCTCCCAGTTCTCAAGGCATTCAGGGGTCAGGAGTGGCAGCCCCATTCCAGTTTTGGTCCAGTCCTCGCTGAGAGCCACTGGGAAAGTATTTATTCATGTGGGAAATCAGATCGCTAGGGAGAGCCACAGTTCCCAGCACGAGCTATGTAGGTCAGGCTCGGGTTTCTTCCACACGACCGCCCGTTGGATGTCTGAGGACACTGAGCAATCTGGGCCCTGCCCCAGACCCCTGGCCTTCACCCACCATCACTTAGCCAGAAGTCCTGAGCCTGGGTGTCCCACACAGGGTCAGACAGACGACTCTCGCCTGTTGCCTGGACAGGGGCCTTTTTAGGACTAGGATGTGGCTACTGCGGCTTCCTAATGCTGGCACTGGAGAGGGGCAAGGAGCAGAAGACTATGACTCAGAAACACACTATGGAACAGGACACAGTGAGGACCTTGCACAAGGAAGAACCAGACATGGGATCAGCCAGCAAGAGAGGCCACGTCTTGGGGAAGACTGTGCCCCGGGGCTGGGACCAGGCCTGAGTTCAAAATCTTCACTTATGACCTATGGGCTGTGGACAGTCACCTAGGGGTGCCCAGCCTTGGCCACCCCGTCCCTCCCATGGGAGAAAGGATAATAACTTCCTGTGGTGTCGGCAACACAGTGCCTGGGCCACAGCTGGAACTCAACAAAGAGCAGCTGCGGGAATCCCTAGAAGAGGCGGCGACAGAGGAGCCTGGAGCCTGGGTCTCCCGACTCTGCCTCCAGGTCTGCGAATCCAGGAGAACCACCGAGCACGTGCAAGAACCTCAGACCTGCCAAACCTGCGTGAGATCGCCGCGCTTCTCCCTCTCGCGTCCTCTGCCCTACAAGAAACAAAAGATTTCTTGACTTTTTTGTGAAAAACATGTATTCATGGTGGCTGAGAATAGTCGTGGTGAGATAAGTGTCAAGGAGCCAGATTCTTGCATGCCTGGATAAACTGCCACTTGGTCCCTGTGCAGTTCTTCGAAAGATGTGACTCAGGCTCTTCCTACGGCGAAGGCAGAGGCTTGAACTCCATGAAGGAGGCTTCTTGAAGGTTTGCTCTTTGCACATACTTCTCATTGTGTATGTGTTAGAATTTTCCTAAGCAGTCTTCTAAAAGGAGCCGCCTATTTCCCAGCCTTTTGGTCTAAAAGCAGCAGATGCTGGGAAGGAAGAAAAGAGAGGAGTGAGGTGGAGTAGCAGAGACAGGTGGAAGTAACGGTCCTGAGATGCTACTTTCAGATTCTACTTTCTGCTCTCTAGCAGTGTCCCTGCTGCCTCACCTTGCTGATACTCTGTGCAGGCCCAGTTTCAGGACACACAGGAATGCCAATGTAACCAGGCCTTTAAAAAAAATCTCTTCTTTCAAATCAATGTAAAAATATTCTGCAGTACAGAGCAGATCTGATTAAAAAGGGAAAAGGTTGCCTGAAATATGCCCCCAAAAAATTGAGCTAATGGGAATCTCATTCATTATTTAATCTCCTGCTTATCAGAACAGGACCAAAATGGAATCTAATATGGCATGTGCGTGGTGTTGTCCTGGAGAGCAGACAGAAGGCAGGGAGCAGGGGGAGGGATGGATGGATCAAGACTTGCTGTTTCACTTTGTATATTAAACCAGGTTGAGGGCTTTGAAGCAGATTAATAGCAGTAGTGGGCCTGAAAATGCCAATAAAGGTGTGCATGCATGTATATATACACACATATGCAGGCAGAAATACATGATGTATATATTTATGTGATATCCATTCTCCTGTGTTACACTGTGATTCATAGGTTGTTGTACTATAGGACTTTGTTAAACACAAATAAAATGTATCTCCTTCTACAGCAGCTCCAGGAAGTGAGGAGACCAAGGAATGGCCAGGCACATGATGTCTTGCTCTCTTATCCTGTGCTGGCAAAATCTTCCTTACTCTAAAAAGAGTCTGGCAGGAACTGGAGCAAACACCTAGTGGCCCTTTCCCTGGACTTTTATTGGGTGGGGGGACATTTTTGGAGTTTCCTGTATGCCCAGATGTGTGTTGCTTGTGTCTTTCATCCCCATAGTAACTCTAAAGGCAGTATCATCATCCGTGGCTTCCATGTGAGGAAACTGAAGCACAAATATATAAGGAAATAGGCCCAGGTCCAAAAGCATACTGAGTGACAGATCTATTGGACACTTAGATTTCTTATCCTTTTTTACTAAGCCATGTTGCTTTCCACAGGGTCTATAAAAATGAGGGCTGATCGTTCACCTGTGCATGGATGAAACCTGGACATATCGAAGACCACCCAAGTCTCATTTTATTCCAACTCATCTCCTCCCGCACCCGCTAAGACATGTCCACCTCAAATCCCTGGCTTACCCCCTTCGCCCACATCCTCCTCAGCCTCTCTTCTGGCCTTGCTTCCAAAGCCACTTCTTCCTGCATTCCTGCATTCCTATATTCCCTGAGGAACACAGCCCTGAGGAATGAGGCCTTACCCAGCCTGCACTCCCTGCGATGTACCTGCTAAGCACCTACTGAATACAAGCCCTGTAGGCTGTGCACTCGAAGGGTTATATCCCATATGCACCGTTACTGGGTCTTCCTTTTCTTCAGTCCTGCCTCCACGAAGGGCAGGCAACATAATATGCTTTGTCACCTTCGTAACCAATGCACCAAGTGTGTCAGGGCGATTTCCCAGCAAATGACTACCTTTAGAGCTGTCCGTCCTGGCGTTATTCGTCATTAGACCTGTGGTGGCCCCACTGCTGTATTTCCCAATGTCCAGCAGCTCAGCCCTCCCCCTCTCACTCTCTGCAGGCCCACAGCGCATGACGCTGAGCCTAGACCAGAGAAAAAGGGACACATGTGGGCAGCAAAGAATTCTTTGCAAGAGAGGGCCATTTCTAATGACCCCCTTATGGGCTTTCACAGAGGCATCTCCTCTCCCTCTGCACGGTCCCACCAGCCAAATCTGAACTCCAATGTAATGCAGCATGTGTGGGGCATCATCATACCTGCTAACTTCTCTCCCTCCTTTAATGACAACTGGGGACAGCTTTCCTTTACTCATCTTTGTAATTTAGTTGGAGCTGTAAGGGAATTTAAAAAAAAAAAAAAACCTAGAGCGAGCTACCAAACAGCCTACAAAACAACTCAGCCAGGCAGTTTCTCCAGCAAACCCACATCTTATATCTTCTGTGACAAAAAGATTTATAGCAATTTTTTATTAAAAAAGAGAGAGGGAGAGAGCTGCGGATAATCAGATCTGAGACACGGAAATAGGAGCATGGGGGTGTTATGCATGTAAGTTATTTTAAAATATACGTTAGGTGCCTGCTGGGTTTTCCCCTCCCTGCCAGAGGGGCAGCCCAGCCCCCACCCCTCCCTCGCCTAAAGTGATGGAATTGATGTGTGAAGGAAACAGACTCTGATTCTGGTATTTCCCAGGCGCTGCCTCTCAGCTCCCTCCCCAGCTGCTGCCCTCTTTCCTCAACAGGTAGAAAGGGGACTCCTGTTGCATACTGGGGGAGGGGAAGGACTCAGCCACAGACTCTTAAAACAGCTGACCCCCCCACACACACACCAATGTTGAGCTCTAGGCTCCTTTTTATGAACGAAGTAATGGCAGTTGCACACGAGAAGGCCTTCCCAGTCCTTTGTGCCTTGGTGGCCTCCACAGCAAGATACATACACCTCAAGTTCTCTGAGTTCCCTCTGTCTCCAGAAATTGGTGTGTATGCCACTGGGAAGGAATGGGCGGTGCTGCAGGATGGTTACCCAGCCCTGACACTGAGCAGCCCGAACTGGTGGGAGGAGAGAGAGAACGTGCCCCCCCATACTCACACAGGGAGGACCCCCACGAGACCTACACACAACACTGTCAAGTGACTAGATGTTCGATAGTTAATGAAAATGATAGGAGGTTGATGAGGAGGAAGTGTCCAGAAAGTAGGTCTCATACTACGAGGAGTGGCAGGAGGAGCCTGGGATCTAGACGAAAGTGCAATGAGCAGGTACAGACAACCAGCTCAGGGCAAGGAGGACTGGGGCCTGGGGAGTGGGGCCTGGAGAGGCCTCACAAAGGGGGTTTGTTTAATGGGACAAATAGAAAAGACGGTTCAGGGTGCGGCAGAATGAGTGACAATGCTGGGGCAGGAAGAAGCAGGGTACAAGCTGTGAACCATGCTGGAGCCCAAACAGAAGTGTGTGTGTCAGGAAGTCAGTGACCAGAGAAGACTGGCAGAGACTTTCCAGGTGCTTGGGTGGCAGTGAGGCAGTCACACCTCCTCCCTGGTCTTGGCCATAGATATGCACCCTCTGCCCTAGTTCCCAAAGCTCTCTTGGGACACCTGAGTCCTCTGTGAGCCAGAGCATGTGGCAGAGGACTGGGGACTTGTCTGGGTGTAGGCAAAACCCACCCAGGTGTGAGAGGTCCCAGAAGATCAGGAAGGTCCTGGACATGCAACTGTGCGCATGCCCCATCTGGTAATGCCTGGACACCTGCCTTCCAAGCTCCCTTCCCCAGCTCCGTCCCCAGCCTCATTCCACTCTGTGTCAGCAAGCTAATCATGCGAGGACTGATAACTCCACACTGCCCTGCTCAGAGGAGCCCCGGATTCAGAAACAGGGCCCATTCTTCTGTGGAGTATGGTCTGGGAAGCAGAGGAGCCTTCCACAGTGGGGCTGAGACTATGGATTACAAACCGCCCACGGAAAGGAGCAGAAGCTGGGTAGGTTTGCATCGTGCACCCAGGCATGTGCCCTGATTTATCTGAGTTGTCTTTGCTTATCTGTGAAACACAGTTGATGACACCTGCTCATGGGCTGTTGTGCAGAGTAACGAAGACGAGGCACATGAAGGCCTGGCCAGGCCCTGGGCAGGATCTGTGAGCAGCAGTCAAAGATCCCACTTCAGGTAGGAGATGCTGGCTTTCAACCAGCCCCCCTTCCTGATGAGGGCTCTGCCTTCTTGGTGGCCTCGCTGCACAAGGCAAGGGCAGCCACTGGTGCCTAGAGCCAGGTGGGCAGTGGGCCTCAGAGAACAGGAATTGGGGTCTGGGGCTGCCCTGCATAACCCCTAGAGCATCTTGGTACAAGGGACAAGGGCTGATTTCTTGAGAGCAGACCTGGCCCAGAAGGTCCACGGTCTCTGTCCCTGCTGCAGCATCTGCCTGTCCACCTGCCCCACACACGTATGACCCATCACATGTTATTTCATGTGCATTTATGGAAATGCTGACACATGTCACTCACACCTCTACCCAGTGATCCCTCCTGCCAGGTGAGGACACACACAATAGAAAACACACCTGCATCCTCACACCAGTCATACCAGGTCACAAGCCCTGGTTCTTACCCCACATCTAGAGGCCTGCACACACCATCAGGTACAGGTGACCAGCCCTCCCCTCCACCATCACACACCTCAGCTAGTTCTCCAGCCCCGCCCCTGTCACCTGGTGTCACAGGCATTACCCTGTCCCTCCATTCCAGTGACTTTTCCAAGCCCTTCCTGTGGGCCTTACTGGACTGGGGGAGGGGTGTGCAGAGCAGCAGGAGAGGGGGTGGCCTTGCCTTCATGGAGGGTGACTCCTGGCGTTATTTTTAAACATTCCCCTCATTTGCTAAATGAGGCTTTTGCTCCTTTTGAAGCGGCTGCTCCTCTTGCCGGGGGGGGGGGGTGCCCTGACAGATGCTTAAGAAATTGTGGGTGAAACTTGCTGACTCAGGCCCCAATTATTTGCTGTCCCAGGACTGTATTTAGTCCAATAAGTGCTGCTGGCTGGCTCTCCCCGCCTTCCTTCCTCCCATCCTTTTTCTTTTCTTCCTGCTTCTTTCCTCCCACTCCACACTGCCTCTCTCAGCCCCAGTATCTTTACCTTCCTCCCTCCCACCTTTCCAAGTAGCCCTCTCCTCCAGCCTCCTCCCCTGGCATTGGCCAGCCTGCTCAGAGTGGGAAATGATGCCAACCCAACACAGAGATGCCTGCACCAGGACCAGGGCCTGCTCAGACCACGAGCAGGGTGGGAAGGTCCCAGTAGGATACAGGGAGGAGCATCCTAGGAAGGCTCCATGGAAGAGGGGGAAGCTGAGCTAAATTTGAAAGAGACCTTAACTTGGTTGGAGGTAGGAGGGCACAAGTCTGCTGAGAAGAAGGGAAGCAGCTCTGACCATTCTTAAGGACAGAACAGCTGAGTGTGGGGGTGACGTGGAGTTCTGTTCAGGATGAAGGAAGATTTTGCAGTTAGCAGTTCCCTCTGGCTTGAACTTTTGTTTGCTTTTAACTTATTGATTGTCTTCTTTCCTTGACTCTTCTGCATCTAGACCTGACTCATTCCTACAATAAAGAATGACAAAAAGCTCTTCTCCCCCACTGCGCCCCTCTCCGATGTCCATCTGCCTCTTCTGAGGTCCCACTCAGAACTGGGGTGGGTGGAGTCATGGGGAACACAGGGCAGGCGGGGTCAGACTAGGGGCCACCCCTCCGGAGCTCCTCTGGTTCAGAATCCTTAGAAGTAGAGGAGCCAATGGAGGTGAGGAGGCAGCATCTATTCCAGGCAGGGACAGTGGAAGAAGCATTCAGAAGCAGGAAAAATCATCATTGGAGCCCAAATGCCTGTTCTCCCACGTGGGCAACCATAAAGACAGATGATAATTAAACTTGAATGCAAATTAAAATGGTTCAAACCAAACACTTACAGACTCACCTCAGCAGCCTCCTTGCTTATTCCTACCTGCTCGTTTGTTCCACAGGCTCAGCACAGGAAGGGACAGTTCCCCTCCAGGTGGCCCCACGAAATAAAAAAAGGAAACAAGCCCAGAGACAGACTCCAGATGCTCAGGGATTGGGTAGGGGAACTGGAGGCCCAGAGAGGCTTACTGATTTGTCCCAGACCACCAGCAAACTGACGGCATATTCAGAGTTAAATTTTACAGCCAATCAGCCCCATGGAGGACAACAAGCTATGGACAGGGCATGATGCATCTCAACAGGCAGAAGCACCCAGGGTCTGGCCAGGCCTCCTTACAGGTCGCTTCAGGCCCCAGGTCAAGACACCTCAGGCCTGGAAGTGCAATGTCCCGGTGTCCTTACCAGGCTCAGGTGACAAACACCCTGCAGCCTCCAGGAAGGTGAGAGACTGGGCCTGGCTATGTGCGTTTGAGTGGGAAGGATGCTGAATTGTTTCCTTCCCTTTCTCCCCAAACACAAACTTTTGTGTGTGTGTGTAGTACCAAGAATTGGTACTTTGCACCGAGCTACATGCCCAGTCCTTTCATTATTTTTTATTTTGAGATGGCATTTCATTATGCCACTGAATTGCCTGGGCTGGCCTCGAACTTGTGATCCTCCTGCCTCAGCCTCCTAGAGTGCTGGGATTACAGGCATGTGCCATCATGCCTAGCTAAATACAAGCATTTTAAAGGCTAAAAGCTTTCTGGCCCATGGCCAGTACCTGGGAACTTCTGCATCCGTGCCCTGTGTGAGGAGGTGCTCTATCTAGCCAGGCTCTGTGACTCACTGGCTGGTCTTAGGCTGGCTCCCCAAAGCCCCTGGCCCTTGGTCACACTGTCTGCAGAACTGGCTCTTAGGGCTGTTGTAAGGACCAAAGGAAATAATATGTAGACAGCCCCTGGCCCCTGCCCAGTCGACACAGCCTACACTAACACACAAGACAGCAGGAAGGTCACTTCCCGACCAGCGCAGGCTCACACTGCTTTTCAGGACGTGGCTGTACTCATGAGGCGCCAGGACAGAGCTTTCACACAGTAGGTGCTTGCTGAGCGGCCAGACACAGCCAAACCCTGAAAGCTTTTGCCAGCTGGGTCTCTGGTTCCATTTTAATGGAAAGTGTGGCCTGGCGGGTGAAAGAGAGTACAATGAACACTGCCCTTTTCATCTCTTCTTTTTCTGAGTGAAGAAGACCTATCTGCACCCACCCAGGCATCCAGCAGACACCTGGCAAAGCTCAGGCATCCCAGTGGCAAGTCCAGGCCTGGCCAAGGCCTGATGGCACAGTGCTCTTGGGACAGGTGGAGCCAGCAGAAGCATCCAAGGAACTGTCTGCACCACGGAGACCATCCCGAGGCAGCCCTTTAGAGTCCCTGCCAGGCCCAGCCCTGCACCAGGAAGGCCCAGGACCCGCTGGGATCGAGCTGTTCCAAGAGTAGAACACAAATCAGCCGCCCTCGGCCCTGCCATTTGCCAGAACCAAATTCATGAGCCTCTGATAAATAATTCAGGCTTCTCCATCTGTGGAAAAGTTGGATTTGGCCTAATTTCTCTCATAAACAAAGAACATCATCTGCTCAGAACAGTAAAGTAGACACCAGTCAAATTTTTCAAAAAATATAGATTCCAGTGAACCTCGTCTGTTCCAAGCCTGTGATCCTGGAGTCTGGGTCACTTAGGGATCCAATGGACACAGCTGGTTGAAAACACAAAGTCTGATTTGAGAAACTGTGGCTGGGCATTCGGTCCCATGAAGCAGAGGCTGTGCTTCACGTGCTTCTGCCCATGATTTAAAGCCTTAGGCATACACCTAACTGCAAATGATTCTGAGCATTTACTGCAATCAGTCAATGGACTTGCTCCTAAATAGGATTTCCTTGAAAAATATGAAATCAAGAAATATAATTCTTTGTAAATATTCTCGAGCCCAGGTATATTAGTCAGGGTTCCCAGAAACGACATTTAGAAGAAAGATGATAAATAGATAGATAGATAGATAGATAGATAGATAGATAGATAGACAGATAGACAGACAGACAGACAAATTTCAAGGAGTCAGCTCATGCGATTGCAAGTGACTGGCATGGCAAGTGACTGGCAGGCAGGTTAGCAGGCTAGAAATGTTCAGGCACAAGATGATGCTGCAGGCCTCAGTAGAATCTCTTCTTCCTCAGGGAAACCTCAGTTTTGCTTCTCAACTGATTGGATAAGGCCCACCCACATAATTGAGAATAATCTCCTTTACTTAGAGTCAAGTAATTGTAGATGTAGATTTAGACGTTACCCGTATCTACAAAATTCCATCACAGCAACACCTAGATTAGTGTCTGATTGAATAACTCGGGTGCTAATGTCTAGCCAAGCTAACACATAAAACATCTCCCCAGTCTGCCCCGGTGTTTGCCTTTCTCTTGGCGTCTCTCCTTCCAGCCGGCCTGGATCAGTGAAGCTCATCTGCAGGGTGAGAGGCAAGGCATGAAGGAGTGTCTGATTCAGGACCAGTCCTGGAGAAGATGTGCTTGGGGACACTGAAGCCAAAAGAGCTGAGTTGGTTTGCCCAGGATCGTGTGGCTGGTTGGGTGGGCAAGTGTCTTCATGAGTCAGGATTGCACCATTCTCATCTGCAGGAGAAAGAACCATTCTGCCTGCCTTCCTCTAGGTCCTGAGCAATGTCATGTGTCCCAAGTGTATGGCTCTGTTTCAAATGGACCCTGGGATGTGGGCATGACTGGTCAGTCTGTCTTGGGCATTTTGCGGTTCTGTAATCTGGGATCTTCTAGACAAACTGTTTTCCAGTCTGTAAGAACCCCCACAGAATACCTGGCATCGTGGTGGTAATCACCAAGTATTTTTGAGTGAAAAACAGTTGCAGACATCTCCTGAGAGTTGTTGAGTTTGGGGCCTATCATCTGGCACAGGAGCTACAATAGATGCTCCAGAAGTGCTGACTGGAGGGTGCTCCTGGAGTGGGAAGAAGAGGGCAGGACTTTCCCGTGGAGGGGCGAGTGTGGGCAGTTTGAAATCTGTACGCACTCTGCTCTCTGTGAACACCCCCTGCCACCCAAGGGGATGTGGCCACTCTCATTTTAGAGGTGAGGAGTATGACCCGGCAGGAGAAAGGGAGCTGTCCAAGGTGGCTGGGCTCACAGGTGGATTGCCCAGGCCTGTAAACTCAGCGCCCCACCTGCGAGCTCCTTCTCTCCCGGGAGTCCTCACACCTTGGAGAACAAACCCAGGGATTTCATGCGGCGTCTGTGGCTGGTGCGTGTTCCTGGCCCTCTCCTGACCTGTGGGTCTCCTTGGGAGAAACCCAGAGGGCCCCGGAGGAGGGTGAGATGACGGGAGCTGGCTCATGCCCAGCCAGAGACTCTCAGGGAGCCTGTGGTCTCACTCTCAGCCCACAGCAGGAGGCCGCCAGGCCAGCAGGAGGTCTCCTCTTTAGGCTTCCCAGCTTCTCGAGCCAGGCCACAGAGCGGGAGGAGCACGGGGCCCACTGGCCTTGCAGGGGAATTCCTTGTCTCTGAAGGTCACTGCCCCAAACAGAATGGTTCTCCTCCTGCCCACGCTACACCAGCCCTCCTCCGAGGACAGCACTGTCACTGTCCTTCCTGCCTCCTGCTGCCCGCATTTTCAGCCCCCTCTCCCTCTGACCTCCAAACTCCAGAACTTTAGAGGAGGAAGCAATGTGGCCTGGACTGTTATTAAAAGAGAATGAGAGACAGGCCTCCCAGGCCATAAAAGCTCTCCCTGCTGGCCCCTCTCTACAGCGGTGGGCCGGCAGCTCTGTCCCTCTCCTGCATACTTGTCCTCCCTGAAGCACCTGCCCTTCACACTCTGGATGGGCCCAGGGCCCCTTTACAGCCCTGCTGCTGCAGCCACTGCCAGCCCTGGCCAGGCCCACATGGGCGGGACAGGACAGGGAGACTCCCGCCCGCCAGATCATTAGCACAGAGGGCAGGGAGGAGCCCCTGCTGGAGGGAGCAGAGCCAGCCTCCTATCAGAGCACGCACACCCGAGGAGCTGCCAGGTCTGGGCCCAGGATGCCTAGCAGGTGCCGCCATGGAGACAGAGACCTGGCTTCAGGCTCCAGCTCAGTTCTACCCCAGCTAAAACTGGGCTGCTTCCCTGAAAAGACACCAGTGACACCGTCCCACGGGTGTGCAGTCACCATTATTTACTGTACACAAGGACAGTGTGCCAGGAGATGGTCATCAATCAGGCAGTTTGCCTGCCGTGGGCCTGGTGTGGGGGCTGCACTCTTGCAGAGCTGAGGAAGAAGGGGTGAGAGGGAGCCCCGCGCCCAGGACTCGTCAGGGCTCCTCAGTGTACAATCTGCACATCCCAACCAAGCCCTCCAATGTGCAAGTGAAAAATTCAAGCCTAGAAAGGACAGGTGGCCTCTTAGGGCTACACAGATGGTCCTCCCCTGCCAGCTGCAGTCTCCAGTAAAAACTCCAGGCATGAAGCCCGGTTCTGTCCAGCCCAGCACTAGGCACGCACAGGGCCCTGCAGATATCCCTGTGTACAACGGCCCGGGTTCCTCAAACAGGGATGTGAAGGAAGGTGTGCAGGCGCTGCAGTACCAGGCAAGGAGCACGGACACAGGCTGTGAGTGGCAGAGAGGAGAGTGGCCGGCCTTGAGGCACCTGGGAGGACGAGGCTGTTTGGGAGGCCGGGCTGACAGGCCAGCGGAGAGCCACAGTGCTAAGTGTAGTTGGTCAGAGCTCCCACACTCACCTGCCCACTGGGTCCCACAAGGCCTGGGGCCCAGCTGCCAGCATGGCAGGCACACCCATCGCACAGCGGAATGAAGACATCCAGGCCCAGGGCTGCACCTCCAGAGACGGAATCCTGGCTCTTGCTACTTTAATTAAGAAAAACAAAAGACACGAGCAGGATGAGTCTGCCTGGGAGATGCTGGGGAGGTGGAGCGGATGGTTCTTGGCTTCCTCTAGGAAGCTGTCTGCGAGGAATGCATGTGGTGGTTTGGCCAGGCTGCTCGTATGCCTGAGGTTAGGAATTCACACTCCACAAGTACTGAGGCAAAAACCCAAATCCCCCATCCCAGACTGATCCCAACAACCTACTCAAAAGTCACCTTAGCTCTGTCTAGCCATCTGCCTCATCCATGCTGTTCATTCACTCAGCATTTACTGAGCACCTACTGTGCACCAAGCTCAGTGCAGAAGACGTGGCAGTGAAACACACAAGTTCCTTGCCCTTGTGGCTGCTCACGCCTCCAGTCCTTACCAATGGCTCCCCTGCACTTTTAGTTGCTTGTGCTCATCTGTTTTTAATCTTTCCAGAAGCCCATTCACACCCACCATTTTGAGGCATGTTCTTAATAGCCAAAAATTTACAGATGGAAAAAGGGCAGTGCAGCTAAGATGGGAAATTGGATCTCCTGGCTTGTAACAACATACTGCTCCAGCCTTGTGGTACAGGCCGTACTGACACAGGCTGGCAGATTGAACTCATGGAGCTGCACAAGCGTACTGAGGCCAGGCCTCAGGGCAGTGTGCAGCTGCTGGGGGCAGTGGGAAGCGGAGGAACTGCCAACCTCACACCCTGCAATGTCACTCAAATGTATCTCTGCTGGTTCCCAAGGAAATATAATAAGTCAGGGCATTGTCATCTTGTACTTGTGGTTGGAGACCTCACCCACACAGGCAAGCCAGAATCCAGCTGTGAGATGGATTTACCTAGACAGACTAGAATAGGGAGAGGTATCCAAAAGAGGACCTGTGAAGAACAAAGATGCTGAGGATAAAACTGCAAGATAAAATTGCTGGGGTCTGTAAAGGAAGCAGGTGCCCAAGAGGGCAGAATATAGGTTGGAAAAGGAGGGTTGGATGGGTAAGGCTGCCTGGAGGGGGCTGGTAGGGACTTGGACCCCAGACTGGGGAGTTCACACTTGGTACCATGTGCCCTGGGGAACTTTGAAGACTGATGTCAGCCTCCTTTCTCCTCCAGCCGCTTGGTGGGGGAAACAGAAGTGGGTCTGGTCCTAGAGTGTGCTGTCTGGACTCATACCATGGTGAGCAGGGCTGGCCCCCAGCCAACCAAGAGTACAGCTGGATCGGCATTTGGCACCCCACTAGTTAAGGCAGTCATTCTGCCCAGGCAGGAAACCGCCAGGTAACAGATTCACACTGTGAGATAGGACCTCTCACTGACCCAGCCCCTTAGGGGGTTGGATGTTTTTACAAGAGGAGCCCAGAGAAGAACTACTAATCTCAAAGTGACAGACCACTAACAGTGGACATTGGGACACCGTGGCTCACTGGCTCTGCGTATCTGTGAGCACTAGGAGGCATGGAGTGTGGACACACCTGGGGGAAGGGTACAGAGAGCTTGGCAAGACTACAGCCCGCAAGAAACTAGCAGGACCAGAGGGAACCTGACCAAAAGAGGGCAGGAGGCAATGGCAGGAGAAGCACACTCAAAGTGACTCTATCCAAAGCCACCAATCTAAGTGCCACAGAGAGGTGTAAACAGGACTACAGATGCGAATGAGAGAAGCAGACATCCCATAGAGGAGGTGGCCCAGACAGGGCATATTTGCCCCCAGAAATAGTGGGTTGGGCCCAGGAAGATATGGAAACCCTGCATCCGTGGGGCTGGAGGGTGTTTTCCACTGTGAGGACTGGGTCTAAGCAGGTGAACTTGAGGGAGGGGCGCAGACCCACACTGGGGACAAAGAATGGAGGCTGGCAGAAGCCCATGGCATGGAGGGGAGCACAGGCCTGCCAGTGAGGGAATCATACTGGGAGGGTCCACACAGCCCAATCTGAGGAGGTGGCCACAGCTGCCACAGCAGGAAGAGGTTCCAGAAACTGCCCCAGCCTAGGAGGAGTGGACCACAGACTTTAGGGCCTGGCTGCCCCGCCGGGGCTGGACTCTGGCCTCTCTGCCTCCTCCCCACATCTTTCTGCAGTGGCAGTGGAAGGGACGCTGGGGCTGCCGTGGGAGGGCCTGGCAGCGCGTTATTGAGACATCTGTGTCTCTAATGAAAAGTTACCCGTTGCCGGGCAGGGGAGAGACACAAATCATTATGAATCAATTTAGCTCCGGCCAACCATCTGCCCCGGCCTCGCGTGGGGGAGCCGCGCCCCGCGGCAGGGAGGGGCCGGTGCGCTCCGTTCCCAGCCCGGCCTTGGGGCTGGACGAATGGCCAGGAGAGAACCGGCGCCACCCCCCACGGACGCCTGGGCCCAGGGCAGCCCCAGGCCTCGCCAGGGCGGACGCCACAGCGCCCGTGAGGTCGCCGGGGGCAGGTCAGGTCTAGCTGCAGGGCGGTGGCTGGGTTCCACGCATCTGGTTCTGGCGGCGCCCCCCTCTCCGCTCTGCGCTTGGCCCGGGCTGGAGCCTCGCGCGGTCCTGGAGGAGGGCGACACAGCGTAGCCCCGGCTCCGGCTTCGGTCACCGCTCGGTTGCCATGGAGGCCGCCCCGCCCCCGCTGCACGGTCCCAGAGCATCTGCCGGAGGCCCCTCCTGCGGGCCCGGAGCCCAGCGCCGCCCGGAGGAACGCGCCAGTTGTCGCGCGCGCCCTGCGGCCCCCCGACAAGCTGGCAATTTGTTGTTGTTTGTCGAGTGCTTTTGTCATGCAAATCCCAGAGCCGGCCGCAGGCGCTGGCTCGCGCCGCGAAGGAGGTGGGGAAGTTTTGCCTCTTTTTTCCCCCTTGCCCTTTGTAGTTGAGATCTTTGGTATTGCGTACAATTTTTTTTTTTAAGCCACAGAAAGGACTATCTCATTTAATTTCATTTGGTTTTAGCATTTGTAGCTCCCCAGTGCGCCCCACCCAGCCACCCCAACACACACTGCCATTTCAGATTGTGGAGGCTGGGGCCCGTCCGGCAAGGAGCTGAGGGAACCCGCCCAGATGGGTAGATGCACTATCCCAACACACAGGCCATCACCGTCCTGTCCTCTTGTCCCCACTCAGGGGTGCGACACCTCAGGCTGCTAGTAAAGGACCCCCTCTGGGCAATATGTTCCCTTCAGGACTGTGGGCAGCTGCCAGAGCTGGTTCCTGGGGTGGGAGCCAGCCCCTCTCCAAGTCCAGGCACCCCTCCTTCTGAAGGCGGAAGCTGGTCCCTAACTGGTTCTTTCGTGGTTCCCATGAAAGGCAAGGACGGAGCTGGTTTTCTGAAGAAAATGTTGGTGAATTCTTGGCAAAACTTAATAACCCCTGCGTAGAAAAGACTGTCCCCTGCATGAAACCGTTAGCCAATGTCATATTTCCATGAACCAGAATGGCTTCAGGCAAACCCTGGGAGACAGCAGAAGGACACGAGGTCATGTGGAAAGGACCAGGGTCATCTTCCCAAGCCCTGCCCACTGCCCAGAGTCCAGTGTATGTTCAACACACAGCTGCTGAGGGTCTGCCTAGTGCCAGGCACTGTGCACTCAAAGGAAAAAGCTGCTATCTTGGACATGGGGCGGAGAGGAGGGCTAGTCCACGGATAAGCACGTGTTCTGGCGGTCAGGGGCACTCAGGTGCTTTGAAGGGGAACGGAGCAGGTGATGGGGCCGGGGAAAGGGGCTTTTCAGATGAGGTGGCTGGGCAGCCCCTGGGAGGCAACTTTGGGCTGGTCCTGCAGGGCCCCTGAAACACTCAGGAGGACAACAGTCCCGCCTCCTTGTGCCTCCTCCTCACCCCTACCGGGCCTCTTTTCTTCAAGGCTCACCTTTAGGAAACTTTCTCAGATGTGCCAACACAGGCCCCAGTGTTCATTGTGCACAGACAGCAGATGATGCAGTGTGTGCGTGTGTGTGTGTATGCACGCGTGTGCGCACATGCATGCACACACATACCTGTAACGAAGTTGCCTTGCGAACTGTGAATTGCAGATTTTTAACCATTAGAGTCCAGTGCTTCGAGAACCGGGAATTAAATGACCCACTAGAGAAAACTCCTATGCTGCACTGGGTAACAGATTTACCTGGGAAAACAGGAACTTCTGAAGTGCAGGAGACAGCCTGTTGTCTTAGGAAAAGCTAGCTGTAGTTCTGCAATGGGTCCTCTCTTCCCTCCCCTCTCAGCTCTGGGTTCCTGGCTGGTCCTGGCAGGTTCTTGTTCCTCACAAGCAAAGATTTGAAAGGGTGAACTTAGGGCCACAAGGAACTTTATTTAAGTAACAAAAGAAAAGGAAACTGGTTCTGCCCGGTAGACACCGCAGATCTGAAAAGGGAGGAGGGCTAGGGAGCGAGCTAAAGGTAGAGCATGGATTAGAGAACAGAGGGCGAGAGCGGGCAAGAGAGCAAGAGAACGAGCTCACGGTGCTGTTTCCATTTATTCCTCCCATTCTCCTGAGACTCTCCCCAATTCTGTGAGAAGAGGGCGTTTGGATCTCGTGCCGCAGGCTGACATCAGGTCAAGGCCCCTCCCTTAGGTCAGTCCATCTTCCCACCCAGGCCAAGCCACACCCTATTCCTCCCTCAGTCAGAGTGGCCAACAGTCAGATCTGCCAGGATGTGCACAGGGCAAAGGAGGGTCCGCCACATCAGTGTCCACAGGCTGTGCCCATAAACATTGACAGCTCAACAGCACTTCCGGGGCTTGCTCCTTAGGCAAAACCAGCGACGGAGCTCAAACTCCAGGCAGAGAGAGCAGGCATGGCTGTGGGTGGTCTTCTAAAGCCCCTCCCAGTCCATATGACGGGTCTTGCGGACAGGTAGCCTGGATCAGGGTTCCAGCAGAGTGAGGGCGCTGCTACTGGACTCAGAAGACCAGCTCAGAGCTCTTCCTTAGAATCAGCCTGGTCTGGGAAATGTTTTTCTTCCACTTTCTTCACTATCATGATGAGCAGAATGGGCATAAGAAGCTAAATCATCATCACAAAAAAAACTTTGTCGAAGAGGAATCCAATGTTTAATGAGCACCAGCTATAAGTCATCAAGATAACTAAGAGAGGCCATGACCCAGTGGGGGAGACAGACACATGAACAGATCCAGCAAAGACAGAGACCTGGCGGGGAGAGGTGCCCGGCCTAGAGGACAGGACCCAGTACTGGTGGTGGTGCACTTGAGCGGACACGGACTGTTCTAGCACAGGAGAACTTGTCAGGCACCTCCTGAGCGAGAGGGCCGAGAGCTGGCAAGGCAGGCGGCCGCCGTGACGCAGGACTTCAGGGCAGCCAGAGCTGCCTGGCAGGACGCCAGGGCCAGTTCCTGCAGGTGTTGGTGTGAATGCAGCTCCTGGAAGAGGGGCAGATTTGCCTGATGTTAGGGGAAGTCTTGGAGTCCTGGACCCTCTGCCCCTCTCAGGAAATAAGTGTAACTCAAAATGCAGGGGCCTCTTGCCAGGAAGCCCTTCTCCCTGCCTGCTGCATGTGCTCAGCCTTTGTCATGGCCAGGCTGTGTTTTAGGGCCCCTCCCAGACCCTCCTCCCCTGCCTTCTTCTCTCACATCCCCTGTGTGGTACACTCAAAGCTGGCCAGACCAGGCCAGACAGGACTGAGGCGGGCAGTCTCCTACATTCAGGGCTGTTGTGACAGCTGACAAAGTTACATGGTCAGGAATACCAAGGAGGACCACTGGCCCTCTCCCTGCAGCAGCTGCCCCTCTGCTCTGTCCCATCAGCATTGATCAGGCTGGGTCTGGGGGCAGCTGAGCCTACAGTAGGTACTTGGAGCTCTCTTGATAATTAATGGCCCTGCCAGTGGCACTCCCACCAACCCCCATTCCACCCAGCTCCCTCCCACTCATGGGGCTTGTTCTAATTGTTGGTTCACTCATTCATTCATTCATTCATTCATTCATGATGTACTGAGTTCCAAGGACTTCTCCCCACGCCCTGCTGGATCCTGCTGTTCTTTGCCCGGGCCCCTCCGAATAAGACTCTGACTGATTGACCCTGTCTACCAGCCCTACTTTGACCAGGCTCGATACGCCTGGGAGAGGGACAAGAGGAGAAACCCTAGCAACTGCCCTTAAAAAGTTCTCCATGTCTGGGGAGAGAAGACCCAGGAGCCGAAAGCCATTAGAAGACACCACCCAGTCTCAGTATGGCCAAGAGATGGCTTTAGTGACAGAGCTGCTAGTCTTCTCATCCCTGATGGTTTCAGGAGCTGTCAAGGGTGTCCTGGAATGGAGAAGAGGAATCACCAAGTAGAGAAAATGACACACAGCCACACTCCTTGGAACACCTCCATAACCTTGGCTGGGGGTTCCCATGCAACACATACACATGGAATATGTCACTTGAGTACATGGGCAGTAGGAGCTAAGCATCTTTTAGGACACTTTGAAGCCAGCAGGTCAACAAGAGCACAAGGGGACAATCCTGGTGGGGCTGGTAGAGAGCTGCTGTTTCCTCACTCATGGGTAAAAACAGGGCAGACTGAGGCTCCAAATCCTGCACTGGGGTAGTGGGGGCAGCCTGGATCCCCACAACACTCCCTGGGTACACCCCTGAAGGATCACTGGCGTATGAGTGAGTGTGAGGGACGCAGGCTGTCTCCTGGCAGTCTTCGGGTGAGGCCGCCATGGGTAATTCTGTGTCTGTGTGGCCGTGGGCAGGGTGGAGCCGCCGTGCTTGACCAGGGCAACAGATGTGTGGGGGAGGTGTGGTGTTTTGCTGATACACTGGAGGACACATCCATCAACGCGTCTCACTGTGGAGGAAAGTGTACCCAGGTACACATTGTCATAGGGCAGAGCAAGGTGTGGGTTTCAGGGAGGTGACTATCCTGGGGAGTCCTGCTGGGTGAATCTGCTTTCCCTGCACACCCAGAGGTCCAGCCATGGTGAGCAATCACCGCCCAACCCCTCCCCCACACACTTTGAATCAATTTGGTGCTTTCTTGTCAAGAAGACAAGCTATTTGCTTCCTGAGGATCAGATGGTGATGGATGAAATACAGGGAATAATTAAATTAGCAGTGTAATGGTGGTGCAAGCCTCAATTAAAAAAATATTTCCATTGTCATAAAGTCTAGCCATAAATTCTAGGAGCCCCACATTCTGGTGTCCTGCTGAGCTCGGTAGCTAGACTGGCCACTCTGTCCATGTGGGCTCTGAGCGAACCTGGGGAGGCGCAGAGCAGGTCTGGCCTGCTTAGAGACACTGACAGCACGGTTTGAAGCCTCCACCTACCCAACACCAGTTCCCTGCCGCATCTAAGCAAGACAGCATCAGCCCGTGAGTTTCATCTGTCACCGCTCCCTAGTCTCAGGCGTGTCCCAAACTCTCCACCTGGTTCATGTCTCTCTCCCTGCATGTTTCCTTGAACTCTACAGACAGACCACCATGGAACATGGCGGGTGGAAGGGCTCTTGCTCTTTCCCACCAGCAAAGGATAACAGCTTGTCCTGGAGGTGCTGGGTGGGGGCCCATAGGAGCCTCAGGTGTCCTCAAGATGTCCATGGAGAGAAAGCCACAATGCCTGATCACAGAAGCACCAGGGAAATCCCTGGCAACCAGCTGCCTGACAGAATAGCCCTAGGCCACCCGGGGCAGGTCTCTGGGACAAGAAGTCCACCCAGTGCCCGGATGCCCCAGGCAGCAGTGGAGGGTGCTGGGGGGAGGCAGGAGAGAAGTGATGGGAAAGGAGGAGGGAGACCATACTGGGGAGTGGGGGGCATGCTGGTGCTTCTGAGGGGGCCTCCCAAATGAGGGGACTGCCTGAGCCTCCCTCCAGCAAGCACTTACTGCAATAACTGCTCATCGAATGGCCCATTATGCTAATGAATTACAGCAACAGGCCTAAAAGGGTTTTGTTGCCATCTGAGCTCATTAGTAACAGAGAGGGGCCCCATGCAACAGGAACTTGGAGAGAGAGTGAATGATGGCAGGTTAGGTCCGGGCCAGGCCTCAGCTAATGCAGAGGAGGAAGAAGGGAGGAATGGCAGGAGGGTGGTAGAGGAGGAGAAAGACAGAGAAGAAGGGGAGGATGGTAGAGAAGGAAGACGGGGAAGGGGAAGAGAAAAGAGGAGAAGAGAGAGTCGGAGTAGTCTGTTTGGGGACAGAGACAGCATACCCACCCCCATCTCCTCCTGTGCAGCTTCTGGTACCCTTAGGAATCAAGCCTGACATGTGTGCCAAGTTAACAGGGACCTCTCATCCTTACCTTTCTTTCCCCCTTCAGAGAAGCTTCCTTTTGAACTTCAGTCCCCCCCTTCTCCATCCCCTCAAAGAAATTCACTCCTCAGAGAAGACCCACCCAACTCACTCTGTGCTCTCCCTCCCACAAGGGTTGCATTAGAGCAAGGAGAGGGCAATGGAGACCCAGAGAGCCACAGGGCATCTTGAGCTGGTGGAGGGCAGGGGGCTCTGGACAGATATCAGGCAGAAAGCTGGCTGGCCCCGAGCCCCAGACTGGCTCTGGACGGGGCCTTGGTTCTGCTCAGCTCTGATAAGGGAGGGCGGGCTGCTCACCACTCATGGCTCCTTTGCTAGCCTTGGCGATAGGCATTTGGGACATGGCGGGCGGCTGCACGATCTACTGGGATTAGAGCTGCAAGGAGCAAGGGATTGGGTGGAAAGCAGAGCACGTCAATGATCTGCTCAGGAGGCTACGAAACAGGGTCCAGCCCAAAAAGATGCTGCTGGGACAAAGAACCTGGAGCCTGGATGAGCCCTGATTCCCCAGCAGCCTCTCAAAACCAGAAAAGGCTCAGAGAAGAATCCTGGTTCTGAGTCTCTGGGTTTGTCCACGGAGATTAGAAGGAACAACTGAATCCTGTCCTCTGAGGGGGTGGACACTGGCCAGCTGGGACCTGGCTCCAGAACAGATCAGCAGCTGGGAGCTCCTGGATGCCAGCGAAATTCCTGGAGGGACTTGGAGGTGAAGGAAGGGATTGGCAGCTGTGGTGCCAGGCACCCTGACCTCCTTCCCAGGCAGAGACCAGCCCAGGGGCCAAGGACCCAGGGTTAGAATCTGAGGACTCCCGCCATCCCAGGGTGGCGGCAGCAGGGCCTGGCCCAAAGGCCTGGGCTCAGCCCCACGGTGGGGCTCTGTTGCCCTAGACTCGCCCACCCCCTTGGGTGTCCCTGGCTGCTGACAACTGACAACAGGTAGGAGACAAGGGAGAAGGGGCAGCCTCCGGATTTCTGCTGAGAAGTCTTGGGCACAAAGTAATGCCCAGAGCAAGAGACAGAGGACCATAGGGTCATCTCAGCACATCAGCAGCTAGAATCTCTACCTCCATCAAGGAGCAAAGTAACACCCACACAGCCCCACTGAGCCCAGCCGGGGCTGGGGAGCCCTGCGGCAGGCTCGCCCTGGGAGTCGTCTTCCTAATGCCACCACTTCCCACTGAGAATCGGAAAGCCCCAGGACCAGATGAAATACGCAGCCTGCATTTTTTTTTTTTTTTTACCATCGATGGCTTCTTCTCTAGGTCACTGAGAGTACAAACTTATCCTATAGAAGGCAATAAAACTTTTTTTAATGCAAAGAGAATTCACAGAAGCCAGCTCTGCACACACCCCGCGGTGTGAGAACAAAGTGAAGAGGTGAGCATGTCGTTGAGAGTCTCTTCTTTGAAACCCTACAGGGGAAACTATTTAGGAAAAGAGAAACTATTTAGGACCATAACAGTTAAAGATTATTGAGAAAGGGACTGAATTGTACCTAGGTGTTTTTTTCTTTATGGGCTTGTTTTATCAGACTTTGCAATCTCTCATTTAATGGCACCATGTTCAAGTTAATTTAATTCAATCAAAAGTTCTATTTTGACTTTTTCTAAGGATAATTAGTGGAGAAGCGTGTGTTCCCGCTCTCAGATAATGGTGTCATCATCAGCACTGTCTCCAAATCAGGGCGGCGCAGCATCAGCCACGCCGGATACCACCTCATGCATCCTCTATCCAACCGCGAAGTCCTCCCCTGCCTGCCTCTCGCCTAGCGTGGCCTTCCTAGTGCCTCCCCAGGATCCTGCAAGGCCCTCTCCCACCTGGGGGCTCTCACTCTTCCAAACATAATTCACTCCTACCATTCTTCTGGGTATAACCCCTCAGCAGCTCCATGCATCCTGCAGGCCTGCACGAGGCAATAATGGCCGGTGACGACCTGGCCCTGCTGAACAGCCCAGAACCTGCTCTCCTCCCAGGAACTCTCCCCTTCCGCAACATCGCTTCCCACTCCCTCTCCTCTCCACCTGGGCCCTTCACAGGGGTTTTGGCTTCTTTGTTCAGTCTGCTAAGGGTCTCTGCCTTCACATGGACACATATACTTCCAAAAAAGTCCTATTGTCTCCTTACTTACCTCATTCTACCATCACTATCTATGTGAAGGCTTCCTTCTCTTTGAGTTAATCTTTTGTTTTTTTGAGTTTCCCAAACACTAGATTTCAACATGCATCACATGATAATGTCGTTTTCTTTGTACATCTGTAGGTCCCGCCAGAGCAGATACTCTTTGTAAGGGGCCAAGGGAGGGAGGAATGGACCCGGAACATAAGAGCAGGTAAATCAAAATAGTAGAAAAGTGAGACAGATTAATACATTAATTCAGGGTCTGAGGATTATATGCCTGAAACAAAAGGGATGCCGTACACGAAAGCACATATCACCACCTAGTGGCAATGTTCAGAATTACAGGTTTAGTTTATTTTTATTAAATCTCCAAATCTTAACTTTTGATGTAGTAATAAATGTTCACCTGAACATTTTAAGTATAGTATCTGTGCATAAAAGGCTGGCTGTTTTACAGGCTTGTATGAAAGTGAAGCATCTCAAGTGATGAGAATACTTTGGGAATCTAATATATATTGAAAACAGGCCACAAGTTTTATCCCTACCAGGTACTGCAGAGAAAGCTCCCTATGTAGCTGGAAAGACAAAATTTGCACATGAAATGATTAGAAAAACAAAAGTGTTGGTGCATGGCACACTGTCATAGAAAAAACTCTGGACAGGATGTCAGGATGCTCCATGCGCAGGGTTTGAAGTATGCGAAATATGCACCAAATGAGAAAGGACAGTCATCAGGAGGGTGCTGTGGGTTAGGGGAGCTGGGGGGGAGACACTGGCTCAGTTGACTAATTAACCAGTTTCCTGGGAGGACGAGCTAATCCATTGCATGCTTTGATTCTCTTTCCGTCCTCCCTTTCATTTTATTTTGTACTGAGGATTGAACCCAGGGCCTTTTGCATGCTGAGTACACACAGTGAGCTATACAAGCCCAGTCCTAATGCTTCTTCTTTTGATGTCCCCATCACTGCTGCCACCACCCTGGCCAAACCCATCAGAGGTGATTGTATTTTCTTAACCAAAAAAATCAGACACACAGCTGACAAATGTAAATGCATTTACAGGGGCAAAGAGAGAGAAGGTTTGGAATGGGGTTTGACCAAACAAATCTGAAACACATGATTCTGTACACATAGTGAGTTTAATGGGGCTGTGTGAGCTCATGGAGCACCATGGAGGCTCTGCATAAAGAAAGAGACTACCTCTCTGGATGGCCTGTGAGGAAGATGGACCCCAGTCCAGGGAAGAGCAAGTGAACCGAGAGGTGCTCCCCAGCATTATGGTGCTCCAAGGTGCCTGTTACTGCAAGTGGGATGACGATGGCCATTCTGTCCAGCCAAAGCAGCCCACGGCATCCCCTGTTCATTTCTCCCAGGCACCTCACTTGCTCTGCTTCCTGGGACCATCCCCCACCGTGGGACCAGGCTTCTATAGCATCCTTTTTTCAAACTTGCATGACTCCCAATGTGGCCCCCAGGGACCTTCAAGTACAAGTAGGGGGCAGAGGCCAGAGTCCTAGGCCAGTCTTGATCACAGACCAAACCTGCTGAGCAAGGTGCCTCCTAGTTTCTCCACTCTGATTGGCTGGGGTCCTTGCCCCCTTTTCTGGATAGGCCACAGGACCCCATGGGAGTCCCCTCCACATCCCGCCCCACCTGCATCCTCCTTTCCCAGTGCCTATTCCCAGCCCCTCTGCCTCCCTCTCCAGAGCTGAGGCCAGCCTGAAGACAGATATTAATGTGCAAATTAGCACAACCCGACTGGGTCCAGATTGCCACTTAGAATTTGCATATTAATAAATGTTTTTGTGACAGCATTTAGCAGCTCAGGAAGGACAGTGCGTCTCCCCTCCCCCACCCCACAAGCCAGATAACAAGACTGGAGAAGCCAAACTTGTCCCCCTCCCACCAGCCAACCTGCACACTTCCTCCCATCAATCTCAGTCTCCCTCCATCCCCTCTCCCTCACCCCCATATTGAGCATCTCCGTCTAGTCTCACAATTAGCCAAGGATGAGGCAGAACAAGCTCAGCACCCTGCCAAGCAGTCAGTATTGGGGTGTCTGGAGGGAGAAGAAGGACCCAGCTGGGTTCCTGCACTGGGCAGATGTGGTGGCCTTCGGGAGAACTCGTGCTTTCCCATGATCCTGATGGTCAGTTGCCCTCCGAGCCAGGAAGTGGAGGGGCGCAGAAGAAAGCAAAGCCCTGAACCTGGTGTCAGGAGCTCTGGCCCTGTCATGGCTCAGCCCTAACTTGTACAAGATGCTGCATCTCTGTGGGGTTCCATTTCCTCTTCTGTACAATAGGATTAACACCTGATTCCCTGCTTCACAGGACTACCATGGGGATCAAACAAGAGAACGGATGTGGATGTGCTTTGCAAAGCAAGGAGTGGTTTACAGATGCCGCCTGGCATTTGGCACGGGAGGAAAAATCCTGGGGCTGTATATTACAGACTTCTGTATTATACATGAACCATCTGGAAATTAAGTATTATGTATAATAGAGTTTTCAGCTGGCTGAGGACTGCCTCCTTCAAGCATCACAACTTTTAAGCTTTCATTTTAAGTGCTAGGAGGGAACATCTCCCTAAAACACATTCCATGTGATCTGCGGTCTTAACTCAGTATGGAAACCTGTGTCCCTCCAGACCCGCTTTGTCCTCAGGCAGGGTGGTGCTGGCAGGAAGGCCCAGCAGAAGAGGACCATTTCTGCTCCTGCTGCCTTCTACAGCTTCTTGCTTTGCCCAGTGGCGGCTGCTGTCCCCGCCTGGCAGCCCCGGCCTCTCTGAGCGCTTCTCAGCCCTTCTGATTAAATCAGTGGCCATTCGGCTCTGACGATGGAAACCAGAGTCACTAAGCCGCACCAAGTCACCCAGGAGTATAAGCGTGCCACACACCAATCAGGCACAGGACCCTGGTGCTTATTTTCTGTGGAGGGGAGCAGTGTGTCCGCACTGTTTATAAACAAGCAGTTAGTAGTCCTAGAGTGGGTTTTCTATGAGCAAAGTACACGAGAGTTTTAATACATGGACCGTAAACATTTTACATTTGTTGAATCAATGAAGGGATTAATAAGCCTTTGGGGCCTTTATGACCTACTTCCTGGTTCTGTGTTCAGTTATGTTCTAGAGAGAGAGCAGCTTGCTTGCTTGCTAGTTCCCTTAAAGACAGCAAAGGCCCTGCGCGTGCACATGTGTGCCTGCATAAATTCACCTACCTTTGCCCCCTTGGAAGGAATGAACAGGACCCTGCAGGCAGCAGGCTGGGAGGTACCCCTCCTCCCGTGCCCGGGGTGCGAGGTAGAGGGACAGGAGTCCAAGGCTGGGGTTGTCACACGTGGAATGGGGCCTACTTTGTTAGGGACCAGCTTTGGGTCTGGGGGGAGCAAGTTTTCTCTGGGCCTGTGTGTCCCAGTCCCAGGGGTTTGTGAGGGTCTCTCCTGTCAGCAGAAGGCCTACCAGGAGAGACCAAGCAGGAGAATGACTACGGCACATTGAAGGGCTAACCTGCACCGGCTTGACTGCTGATACCAGCTCTGAAGCCCTGACAAGCTATTAACGTCACTGTGCCTTGACTTGCACACCCATAAAATGGGATGGTAACAGTCTCCATCTCACCATTGTAAAAGATGACCTCTGGGAACAGATGCCAAGCACTTAGAACAGTCAATGTCAGCACATAATAAGTTCTAAGTAATATCTACTAGGGTATTTTTAACTTAAAATTTTGTTTATTATATTGAACTTATTAATTATACATTTTTGGTGCTGAGATACAAACCTGGGGCCTCGTGTACACTAAGCACACATTTTACCCCTGAGCTCCACCACCCCCAGCCCCTCTGTACCATTTTTTAAAATGATTTTTGCATATATTTAAGATATAAAATGTGATAATATACATATATAGCAAAATAGTTACTATACTTAAACAGACAATTGTATCCACCGTGTAGTTACCCTCCCACCCTGTCGTGGCAAGCGCAGCTATAATCTACTCGTTTAGCATGAAATCCTGCCCACAATACGCTCTTACTAACTACAGTCCTCGTGCTATACTCGAGATCTCTAGATTTGTTCAACTCTGCTGCTTTTCTTCCAGCTTTTGATTCCTTACCAAGTGGATTTCCGGCGGCAAGATTTAGTGTACAGAGCAGGCCATATGCCGAGCACTCCCTCCCAGCCTGGAGCACACCAGGGGCTCCTCTGCTCCCCTGAGTTGACCCCCGACCAGGCCTTACCCACTGGGCCCAGCAGAGAATATTCAGTTCTTCTGCCTGAGCGAGGAGTTCCAGCTGACCCTGTCTTGGGAATTCTTTGGGGCTACAAAATGTAGGCCCAGCAGGAGGGCGGGTCGGAGGCCAACGGGAAACTGAGCCTTAACCCAAATGAGGCAGGAGTTTGTGAGGGTCTCTCTGCTCAGCAGATCAGCTGTGAGACATCATCTGAGTGCAATCAAAACCCTCCAGACTCCAGATCCTGGTCTGGGCAGTGGGAAGAGGTGGAGAAGGATGGAAGGCACCATGGGAGACCCCACCACACCTCCAGGCAAGCCCACTTCCTGTCCTAAAGGGATACTTCTGTGACAGTGTTTTCAGCCCCTGCCCCAGGGCACTTCCAAGGCTCCCACCTGAGTGACTCCATCCCCCTCTTCCAGCCCCCGCTGCCACGCCAGGGCCCCAACACAGTAGGACACAATCTCAACATCCCCAAGGTCAGAGCCCAGAGCCAGCAACCTGAGCTGAGCTCAGATGGAGGGTGAGGGTCTCATCCAGGTGTCCGTCCCTTGGAGGGCACCTGCTCCAGGCAGCCTGCCCAGATTTTGTGACATACCTCCTGGTTAGATTCCCTACATTCTTACTTCAATGTGGCTCCCTAAAGGGTAGGCATGGACCTTATTTCAGCACTAGCACAGGGCCTAACATCCAGTAAGCCCCTGGAGAGTTGTCGGATGGATGAGTAGATGGATAGATGAACCAGGGGATGGATGATAGATGGTGGACGGATGGATGATACATAGATGGTAGGCAGAAGGATAGATAGATGGATGGCAGGATGAATGGTGGATGGATGATACAAGGTAGACGGTGGGCAGAGGGGACAGGTGGGTAGATGATCAGATGGAGGGATGATGAGTGATCACTTGTAGAAGAGTGGCAGGTAAGACAGAGTTCTGGGCACAGAAGAGGACATGACTGTGGAGCTGGGCAAGGACACAATGGGCACGGGCTTGGTGGGAACAGCAGCGAGAGAGAGCTTGACACAGACCTTCAGCTGCGGCCCAGGAAAGAAGCCCTCAGACCTGCAGGGGCTCTGGGGAAGCAGAAGTTTCCCCGAAGGGTAGCAGCAAAGTGGGAGTGGAGCAGTGGTGTTTGGCAGCTGTCGCAGAGGAAGGTAAGGGCAGGGGAGCGTCTCTCTGCATCTCCAAAATCACAACCCTTTGGGGAAGGCCAGCCCCGCTATTAGTACTTTACCCCCGAGTTCAAATCAAATACAAGAGTGGGCAGGAGGGTGAGAGAAACAAGCAGAAAGGAACCTCAGATTCTAGGGCTCAGTGCAAATGCAGGCATGAGTCCTTGAATCCCTTTTGAATGGGAGGGAGAGTCCAAGATGGTGGTGGCCAGACCGGGAGGGAGGCTTGGCCTCCTCGCTTGCTGAGGATCCTAGGAGCTGGGCACTTAATCCACTCCATCTCTCTCTCTAATGCCATGGCTGTGAATATAGCAAGGGACAAGGAGGAGGAGGTCGGAGCAGGCCACCAGCGCTCTCTCTAGAGCTCCCTTCCAGCACCAGCAAGAAGTCCATCCCAGAGCCTGACCACTCCACTTGGTGCAGTTGTGAGTGGGGAAGCAGAGGAAGCCCACTTTGCGGTCATAGAAGAGAGGTGTCAGAATTTCTTAGAAGTTCTCTAGCGTGAGATGTTCAAAGACTTTTTTGGCTTCAGCAGGACCCCGATCTCGTCGCCTCTTTCAGGAGCAAAGCACTGTACTTTTTTCTCATGGTCTCTTATTTGTGATGCCAGAGCTGGCCATTATGGAAGTGATTAAATTTAAAGACACTGCAGTAAACTCCAGCCTACGAAAGGCAGCCAGCATCATTAACACATAATTGGAAGCTAAGCTTAATGAGGTAAGAGAGAAAAAAATCAGACCCACAGTCTAGGGCACAACCCCACCTCCTCCTCCACACCCTTCCTCAGTGGCTCCAGCCACTGGCCTGGGGTTGGGGGTGAAATCTGAAAGCCACCCCATGGCCAAAGAAGGAACATGGGGTGACGACAACCCCCGCCCCAAGGAGCTCCTCCTCATCCATCCTTCCTGCCAATCCTCTGTGCAGCTCAGAGTTGCAGCCCACCCACCAGATATGGCTAAAGCCAGGCCCTGGGGATACAGAGGTCAACAGCTGGACGTGGCCAGGAGCTCCGGGCAGACAGGGCAGGATGAGGAGAACTGGACCCCAGGTGAGGAGGAACAGACAGCTTGGACACCAAGACAGGAAGACCAGGCAGGACAGAGAAGGGAGAACAGCTTAGTAAGGTTGGGGTTGCGAGGGAGATGTACCAGCCCTGTGAGAGCAAAGGGCAAATTGGTACCACCTGGAACTAGGAGCTGGGCGTGCTGGCTGGAACCACCTGGGTCCTCCTGGCTCCTCCATACTGCCACGGCCAACTTTGGGGAGCAGTGTACCTCGCAGCTACTCCTTCCCCTACAAACTTGGGCACACCCCACCGGTTTTGACACCAGACTTGCCCTCAGACCTCGCTTCCTAACATTTGTAGGTTTTAATAAAACCCTAAGAAATGAAAGCATGGCTCGCCCCCAAGTGCCAGTTTCGTTTAATTCGGGGCTTATAATATATATGTGTTTACTTCCCACAGCAATGAATGCTTCCGAGGGACTTGCTCATTGCGCATGTTGTCTGATTTATTTCCTCTCGAAGCTCCAAGAAGAATGTGGTTGTTAATAACAATAATGCCGCCCATCTTACAGCACTCTCTGCTTTTCGGGGCATTTTAAAATCCATTATCCTATTTAATAGAATTGTAGACTCACAGGGAAATGGTAAAGTCGGGGAATTTGTCCTTGGCCACCCCTGCGGTCCTCTCAGTACCTGCCTCCTCCCCGGGCTGCCTGTGCCTCCAAACAAGAGCTCAGGCCCCCAAAACCAGCCCCGACTTCCAGTGTCCCCAGCCACAAGCTGGGGCTGGGCAGGGAGGGAGCACCCCTCTCTCCTGGCCTTCCGCCACTCTTGGAACCAGGGCTCAGTCAGGAGCATGGGAGTGACTTCTAGTTGAAGGCTGGGAACAGGCTGTGGCTACTACCTTCCCTGCTCCCAAACCGGGCTCCCGAAGTCCAGCCCGCCCAGGTGTGGGCAGCATGACCGCCTGCTCTCCATGGCTTCGTCTCGTCTTGTCCCGCCTCCCTTGTCTTTTCCTGCCGTCTCTCCTAGCACTCCTCTGTGCCCTTCCGGTCGCCTGTCCCTGTCTGCGCAGGCCTTTCAGCTCTCACCTCTCCCGTTCACACGGCCTGGCCCCTTGCTGTAGCTGTCAGCCCTGCCCAGGCAGAGGGAGCCTGTCCCACCCGGGCCAGGTGGGCTGAGTACCTGTGCAAGAGGAGTCAGACCCAGCGCAGACTCTAGACAGGGCTCCTGCCCCAACCTGGCCGCAGAGGAGAGTGCGACTTCACCACCCCGAGCCGTCTCCCCAGGAGCATGCCTGTCTTTTCCCAGAAGGCCTGAACCAAGAAACTGGTCCTGAGCCAGATTTGTGCACACTCATTTCACTTTTCTATTTTCTCTCACGGCTGTTTGCTCAGCCTCCCTCTCCTTTCTGATGCCTTTATAAATGGCCTATCAGTTGGCGCCAACCCAACTTTGCTCTGGACTAAAATCACCCGAGGAGTTTAACAATCTGCAGGCCAGAGTCCACATGCATATTCTGGCTGAATTCATCTGGAATGAATTTCTGTGTTTTTTTCTCTTTTCTCTCCCTCCCCCCATAATCTCCCTAAGTCCCTAAATTGCCTAGGCTAGGCTCAAACTGGCCATCCTCCTGCCTCGGCCTCCCAGAGTACTAGGATTACAGGCTTGCACCACTATATCTGCATCTTTTTGTTTTTCTTTCAACTCCCTGGGTCATTCTAAAATGCATCTGGCGCTCCGATAGTCCTTTGGACTGTGCAGGCACAGGGCCTTAAAGGTGGGGACCATCCACAGGAGCCCACCAAGGGCCAGCACACATGTGCCCTGTGTCCTGCACCTCCCAGGCCTGCTCCTTCCTCCTCACCTGCCCCTCTCGGCCTGAACCCCTCTGCCTTCTTGCCTTCCAAGACAACTCTTTCCTTGACAGCTCTCTTCTACCCTTTCTCTCCCCAAATCTCTTCCTTTCTTTCACTCTCCTCTACTCTCCCCCAGTCCCCATTTTTATCTTGCTCCTCCGTTTCCTCTTTTATTTCCACTCCTTGCTTCTGTTGTCTTCCTCTGTGCTCCTCCCTCCAACTCTTCTTCCTTTCTCACCCAGATCTTGTCCACTCCTCCGCACCCTGACTCCTCCCTACTGTGTCCCCACTTGAAGGCAAATATCTGGTATCAAACCCAAGTGCACCCCAGAGAGGGATTCTGTGCGGGGAGCCCATCCAGGAGGGGCAGAGTTGCTGGAGCTGGGAATGGATGTGGTGTTTGCGGGGACAGCTAGAGGATGGGCTGGGCTGCAGAGGGTCCCATCTGTGGAGATCAAGACAACCAGACTGTCATGGGGCTTGGGCAGATGACAGTGGCCCTCAAGGCCAGGAAGGAGAAATGTACTTGGAACCAGGAGTTGTTAGGGAACCACAGGAGCTCTTGAAAAGCAGTAGCCCCAAGAGGGACACGGCCTATAGAAGTACGAGGTTGCCAGTCAGGAAGGGGTTGACCGGGCATCGTCCTTGTAGAATGGCTGAGGGCTGGTGGGGGGAAAGAGATGGAGGCAGCCAGGATGGACACTCGGGTGCCCTCCTCAGTAAGAAGTCTGTCTCTGCTCTCAACAAACCTGCCCACGAGTCTGCACTCAGTAAAGGAAATTGATTACTTTCTATTGCAATTAACATCTGGTCCCAGGTCACATCGTTAGGATAATTTGTTACAGGAAAAGCAAAGGAACTAGCTACCCAGTAATAAAGTTCTTGTGGACCCAATTAAAAAGGCCTCCTCCAGCAGATGGGGAGGGGCTGGCATAGAAAAGCCTCCCCAAGCCTGAGTCTGCGACCTGATGGCACCTAGGGGAAGTCACCAGAAACAGATGTTTGGGGTAAAGAAGCAGCAGGGCTTGGCTCTGACCTCAGCTGCATCCCATCCTCAGCCCTCTAGCTCCCCAAGAGGCTGAGTGAGCTAGCATGGGGTCCTGGTAAATGCCAGGGCTCCAGCCTTACACAGACTCTGGTTTATGTCTGGGCTCCACCACTTAGGGAAGTCTCTTCCTATCTGTGCCTCAGTTTCCTTATCTGCAGTATGGGACTAATATCTCCAACTGCACAGGCTGTGGAAGATTAAATAAGCCACTCTGGTCCAGCTCTTAAGACAGCTCTTGGCAGGTGATTCGTGCATCTGTCCCATTCTGGCCTCAAAGTGCAGTCTGTGGGATGCTCCACTGGGTGTGTCCGTCTTCTCCTGAGGGGACCAGCCTGGATCCTGGAGGTGACCCAGCTGCCAGTCGACTCCCTGCTTTGTAATGTTAATGCTCACTTCCTTTGGGGTCTTCAACCTCATCACAGCACTTTCCTGAAACCCCCAAAGTTACCTTTGCAATTCATTTGTTTGCCAGCCAGGCAGATTTATGGCAGGTATCTGTATAAATATTTATACTCTGCGGCAAGGAGGTTTTGGAGGGCTCACAAGCACACGCACACAGGCACATGCACGTGCACACATGCACACGGGCACGCTCCTGCTTCATTCCATCCAGACTCAGTGCCTCCTGCTCAGGCCACCTGCAGGCATTGATAAGCATGCCGGCATGGGCCACCTCACCACATGTACGCACTCAACCTGAAGACACATGTCAAAGGCTGGCTAGGCCCACACACCACAGACACACTGCGCACACACACCAAAGCACACACTGACACGCACATCATCCTCTGACTGCAGGAGTGCCTGCCATCCCAGAAGGGGCTTCGAACAATCTGATTCCACATAGCATTCTCACAACCACCTGCTAGCTTGCTCCCTCCCCAGTGCACAGAGGTGGGACCGTAGCTCACACAGACAGGGCCACTGGAGGCAGAGGGCAGATTCGCACTCAGCCCTGGGTAAGAACAATGCTTCCTTACCTTGTGCCTCCCTTCCAAGAGGGCTCATCCTCCACAGGGGAAGAAACCCAGCAAGGGACACAGTGATCTTCCTGAGACTTCTCCATCAAGACCGATTGAAAGCATGCCATGGATGACCTGCCCTGTGCACAGACAGGAGCCAGACCAGGCACACTAGCATGTCACTGACCACATGCAGACCCAACCAGCCCCCAAAATGTGCAGAGAGCCCTCACAGTAGAGATCAGAGAGCAGCGGCTGTCAGGAGGCCTCCTGAGGGGCAGGGAACGTGGTTCCCGCCCTGCCTTGAGGTGGGAGGCAGAGGTCACAGTGGAGATGAGCAGAAGAGCTGACAGGACAGTGGGGCAGACAGACCCCAGACTGAGTGACCAAGGGCTCACGGCCTGACCACTCGTCAGGATTCAGGAGGCTGGATGAGGGCATGGGAGATGTGTGGCTGGGACTTGCAAGGAGCTTCTCAGTCCGTGGAACTGGTCCACAGTAGCCTCTTGGTGAGCTTGGTGGCTCCGAGTTGGAAATGGCCTTCTGTCTAGCCGTGACTTGGTATAGATTTGGGTAAAATACACCCTCCCGGTCCATGGCTCACCTCCCACATTCCCCTTTCAAATCTTTCACTTGGCGAGATCTGGGGTACAGCAGCTCATCATTCCCCAGTATTACCGTTCAATTAAAGCAGCCTTTAAGCCAACACCTGGGAGTCTGTGGGCTGTCACCTGAAGCGTGGGGCTAGAAGTGGTTTCCTATCTGCCCACCTAGCCTCTCCCGGCCCCACCAAAGCACACAGGCACGGGCCACTCCACCGCAGCATGGTCGGCTCACGGTCGGCTCCTGCCCATTCGACATTCCGGTCTCCTTCCCTGGGCCGGGAGGTGTTAGGACATGGCTAGATCTGGCTCTGGATGGCCCTGGACACACTACTGCCCTTCCTTGTACCTTAGTCTCTTTGTAAGTGTGGCTTCTAAGTGCTGCTCACACAGGATGGAGGTGAAGATGAAGCGGGTGAACACATGTACCTGCAGACCTTCAGCAGTGCTGCCATTGTTGTCACACCCTTTGTTCAAAATCCCTCTAGCAGGGAGAGGCTCCTGCGTATCCCACCCCACCTCGCCCCGCCCTGCCATTCTGGAATGCGGCTGTTTGAGTTGGGACAGATCCCACGTGTGAGAGCCCTGGTTTTCCCCCACGTGCCTGAAATCTCTAAGCACAGGACTCAGGGCACAAGGTTAGGTTGAAGAGGCTTTCCTTGGGGGAAAGTTTGCCAATGGGCCCCCTGATGCTGGCAGGCCAGGCAGGGCCCTTGTGATCTAGCAGTAGGGAGGTCCAGTCTCCTCCCAACTCGCACTGCGATGTGACCACAATCCTGGAGGGAAGGTGAGTGCTGCACAAGACGGCCACGCAGGGTTTACTCTTCCTCATGCATCCACAGAGGCCTGGATCTCTGGGCTTATGGTTGGTAATCAGGAACCAAGGACCCACGTAGCACCCAGGGGCTTTGGCACCCTGAAAACCACTCCAGGGCCAGCCCTGTAAATCTTTCGGGTTGATATTGCCTGTTCCTAGAATATTTGGTAGATGTTTGCTGACTAAATTATTGGATAATGATCTTTGAGGAATCCTGGCAAACAGAAATGGTACCATGAGGCCTGAGAGAGGCAAACGGAAGTCTGATTTCCACCGGGAAGGGAAGGATGGTTCCCCAAAAAAGAGACAAGTAAGTAGGTGTCACTTGAATTGACAAGAGCCTATGAAGGCCAGCACGTGAATGCTCAGAGAAAGGAGGATAGTGCTCAGGGCCCACCAGGAGCTCCTCCAAGCCAGGCCAGGTGGCTGGTTTCCTCTCTGACGGGTCTATTTGCGTTGTATGACCCTCAGCAAGTTTTCTCGTGAGGATCTTGTGGATAACTAAGGAAGGATGTTCTGGATGACAGAATAATCAGATTGAGTAGTAATTGCTTGAAGACCTGGTCCCAAGGTGTAGTGGCAATTAGGTGAATGTCAACCCAGAGAGATGTCTCTAGGATCAAGAAGCTACCTCTGTCCTTGCTCCTGCCGTAATCCACATGGTTATCAATGACTTGGCTGAAGATATGTCGGTCAGAGTGACCGAATTTCAGATGACTTGAAACTGAGAGAAATGGTGCATCCGTTAGATGACAAAATAAGAATGCAAAGATATCTCTGCAGAGGGAAATGATGGGCAGAATCCAACAAGACCGTCTTCAATAGGGAGAAATGTTGGGCCTTTTGCTGGGAGCTGAGACTCTAAGTGCAGGCACGTCGACACGAGAAGGAATGATTTAAAAGCAGCTACCGTCACCAAATGCAAATGCCTCTGTTGACAGCTCAATAGGAATCTCCTCATCGTTGGCTGCCCTGGAACCTAACTGTACTTAGATGGCTTCAAGATGACTGTGATCTAGAAGGAGGAGGTATTGGGACCTCCTTTGTGTTGGTCCAACCGGTTCTGGAAACCATTGAGGGGGTTGCATAAACCTAAGAGGAGAGCACTCAGGATGGCCCAAGACTTACGTGCATGACATGTGCCTCTTGGGTTAAGGAACCAGCATGCTTAAGCCAACAGAGGACCACTCAGGAAAGTGGTCATTCCTGGATGGTCCCTGCACCTTCACCTGCCACACACGTTCTAAGTGGAGTGGTTTTGAAAGTATCCAAGACTGAGGCACATGGGGCTGATGGGGATTTAGAGTCTCCACATGCTTTTCTGAACTTCAGAACAAATCCATTCGTAACTGAATCCTGGGAAGATGGCCCCAGCAAGCAGAGACAATCTTGATTGCACAGAAAGAGGGATGCAAGGGCTCTAAACTCAGAAAAGCTTTCTAGGATAGGGCCAATTGGGTTGGGAGCTGAGAATATTCGTGGGTTCTCAGCTTGCCCACCCTGAGGTTGGCCAGGTCCTCTGTTGCTTGCTAGCTTTCTCTGTCCCCGTCTTCCTGGTTTCAAGTAGCAGCTGCTCTCTGCTTTAGAGGAAGGCCGAGCCGAGCTAAGCCAGAGGACCTGGCAAGCCCTGAGGACAGGAGCACAGGCTTTGCAATCTCAGACCAGCAGAGGCAAAGACAGCTATGGCTTCCTGAATTTCACACGCTGAATATCGCACACCTCAGGGCCCCAGGACAAGGAGGAGACAAGCGGGGCTCTTGTATAGGTGTCACAGCGCACTGGTCATTCTCCAGGAAGCATCTCTTAGGACCTGCCATAGAGGATGGGGCCAAAATTATGGATACAGAAGTAAGGTCCTGGCTAGGTCTGGCTGGAGCAGAAGGTGTAGGTGGGGTTAGAGTCACTAAGCCTAAATGCAGAGGCCCATGACTGCCAGGCTGGGGGGATTTGAATGTTATTTTTTGGCACCTGGCAGCCATAGCATGTCTTTGAGAATTTGAGAGGTATCATCAGATGTAGGTGGGGACAAAAGAAGCAGAACTAGGGTAGTAATGGTGAGAATAGAGAGGAAAAGGCAATTTCAGAGTGTTTAAATAATTGCATATTCTTTCCACTGTGCCTGACCCTCAAGTATAGCAAGGAGAAGGAGCAGGCAGGAGGCTGCTGAGGTTCAGGAAAATATACCCCTACTGTCTGGGAAAGGGGCCATCTGAGCAGAGGTGACACTCAGTCCCCAGAGCCATGTAGACTCCTGGAGGACCAAGATTGCCGGAGCTCTAGAAGATACCGTCACCCCAGTGAACTGGGGCCGTGGAAGCATTTGGGGTAGGCAGGGGCTTGGTGAGAAGAGAGTATGGGCCCCAGGCCCTGGGACAGAGACCAGCCTCCCTCTGATCCCAATACTACAGCATTTTGGAAAAATCTATGTCTACACATCACATGTCGGTAGTCCCTCAGTGGGGCTGCAGCTGAGGAAGGGGAGGAAGTTTGGGCCATTAGGAGGAACCGAGGAGTGGAGACTTGCATCTCCTAAGAGGATGTCCGTCTCCCCACCCTGCCCCTTTCTCCTTTCCCTGTTCTGGAATCCAGCTCAGAGCCACCCAAGAAAGAACTCATCCCCCTGGCAAGGCAGGTGCCCCTGCGGTGCGCAGGTCCCATGGTTCACACGTGCAGCTTGTGTGCTCCAGGAATACATAGGACCACCCCAACACGGAGGACCAAGTGTCCCCCCAGCTCCTCCTGGGCACAAGCTCGTGCCTACACATGGATGGTACATGCCCCCCCACACTTGCTTATGGGGAGGGTACCGCGGGCGCTGCCCCTTCCGTGCCAAGGTGGCCCCAAGCCCAGAGCTCAGGCTGGACAAAGGATTTGGCTGGCTGCAGGTGAAGAGGGCTACCTGCCAACACAGAGAAGGAGGAAGTTTATGGCAGAAAATTGGATTTGAAATCAAATGAGGCCCTTGGGTAGAGGGACAGTCAGAGGCTGCTGCAGCCAGAATGGGACAGGAGCTTGGCATGGGCGGGGGTGGGGGGCAGGGAAGAAGCCAGTCAGGAACCAGAGGGAGGGGACAGTGCCTTCTGCCACCATCCCTGGGGAGGCAGCAGGCCCTGCTGTGTGCTGTCTCACTGCTGCAGGGAGGACGGAGGCTCAGACTGGACAGGCAGCAAGGGCAGAGGACAGATTCTGCAAACACAAATACAAGGGTGTAGGGTAGACTCCCACCGGGGCCCAGGTAGGAGGGGAGGACAAGGCTAAAGAGGGTGGTGGGGTCGGATAGCGGTTCCTCTGCCCTGTGCACAGAGGAAACCCCAAACCTCACACTGTGGGCTGGGGGCGCGGTCACAGTGAGTTCTCCCCGAAGGACTGATGAGTAAAGGGACAAATGCCTACACATTGAGACATGCACAGTGTCGCCATGTCCAGGCCACAGATGGAGCTGCCGACAGACTGCTCTAGCTGGGACAGGAGCCTGGTTCCGTGACCCCGAGCCTGACACCCACCCCCTGGACCCCATCTCTGCCCCGAGCTCACCCTCCTCCGGCCCTGCTAGAAGGGACTGGCGGGGCGTTCACAGAGTCAGACAATTAACAGGAGTTGCACGCAGGGGCGTGGGGAGGGGGGTGCTCTCAGCACCATGTCGACACAGGGAGAGATGGATGGACTTTCCCACTTCCCTGGCGCATGAGCTGACAGTAAATATCAGCGGTAATGACATTGACTTTAAGGTATTATGGCTCCAAATGTCACTTGTGCTCCCGTTCTCTTTCTCTCTCTTAAGGAAAAAAAGAACAATCTCTCCTATTTGATTTACATTTTTCTTTCCTCTGCTTGCCTGTTCCTAGGCGAGGAGATGGGAACAGCCCTGCACCTTGCACCTGCTGGGCCCCCCACACCCAAGCACTTAGGACACGCCCCGCCCCTGCAGCCCAAGCCTCACGCAGGTCAAGGAAGACATACACAGAGCGTGCCTCCCCTCCCCGCCTGCCCCTCAACCATCCTGCCCCAGAGCCCGCCGCAGAACAGGGCTGGGAGAGTCCGGAGAGGGCGCCGTCCTAACATCCTGCTCCAGCTCCTTCCGCTTCCTCTCTTACCTCCCCTACCCACCCGTCGACGCACCCTTCCTATCCACCTGCCCCGCGCTCTCCATCTCTACCGCACCCCCAGGAAGCCCCCACCACCACCTGAGCCCCATCTTCCTCTTTCTGCTGCAGACACCCCAGCATAGGACTCTGCCTTGCCCCTCTGCAGAGGGGGTGGTGCTGCTGCCTCCCAGGTTTCCTCTGTCCCAGACCTGCCTCTAAAGCAGATGAATGTCCCTGGGAGGCCAGGATCCAGCTCCCCACTCCAGAGTCCCACCAAGCTTAGCATTTTCACTGGGGGTTCCAGTAAATACCTCTTAAACGAGAGACTGGGAAGAGGTCACCCACACGAGCTCCCTGGGGCATGGGGTGGAAGCAGAGAGAAGAGAGGAGAGTGGGGTAGGGATGAGGTACCAGATTCGCCCCCGATAGATATGCTGTAGATACAAAGGAAAGAATCGAAGGATAAGAAGTAGGCAGGTCTGGGATGGATCTCTACTAGCTCCTGACTCTAGAGCTGCACTTTACCCTCTCCAAGCACAGTGTCCTAGTCCCCCAGGAGATGCCTTCCGCTGTGCCTCCTGACCCAGCCTTCCCTTCCTACCTGCCAGGTGGAGATAAGGGGCTTGACAGAGAGTGCCCACCCCCACCCCCTGCTGGCTCCGCCTCCACGGAAATTGAGCCTCAAGTCCCCCTGAACCAGGAAAGATCCAGCAAGGATCCTCAGAAGAACAGGGTCTGGGGCAAGCCCTACACCTGTCCTGACTGTGAGCCACCCACCTCTCAGCCTCAGTTCTTTGGTTGTGGAAATGGTATACAGGCCTGTCCTGTGGGACTTATGTGGGATTTCGAGCCATCGGAGAGCTTGAAAGGCTGCAGAGGGCCCTGACCACAGCAGAACTGGGTGTGACTTGGGCACTGTCATCCTGGATGTTATGAATAGTTATGATGACAAAGAGCCTTCAGGGCTGCTGCTCTGTGCTGTCAGCAGCCTTCTGGGTCAGCTCCACAGTTTTTCCAGCCCAAGCCTGACCCTGCTAGCTACCTCAAGTTCTGGTCTAGGAAAAGAGACCATCCTCCCCCTCATGGTCCACCCAGGACAGGAGGGCAAGGCAACAGATGCTGCCCAGCAAGACTTTCCTTCTAAAGCATCCCAGCAAAGGGAGCTTGGGGCCTCTTCAGAATACTCTGTCCCGTGGTCAGTTTTTAGAAGTTTTAAGAAGTTCTGCCTTAGGCTATGGTATATCCTTCCTCCCTCTAAGTCCCTACAGAGACTCCTAGGTCACCTCCACTCAAATCGAGGTCAATAGGGGGCCCTTGTTTCTGATCACCCAATTGATTATCTGGGCCCAGAGACAGGCTTTTACAATTGTGAAAGTGTGAAGTGTCGTTTTCAAGAGTTGATCTGGTGTCCAGTTGTTGACTTACTCTGAAATTTGCCCCAAACGCCTCCTGGGACCAGGGAGGGAATTCTGTCTCCCTGACGGCATCCAACCTCTCCCCTGCCTCTGGTTCCGGCCTTTCAATTCCTAGGAGGAGGGGCCTGTGCCTCCCTTCTGTCAGGTTTCATTAACCCCCCGCAAAGTTGTAGAGGGTGGTCAGGAAGAGTTCCACCCACTCCCCGTTTCCCAGTTTGGAGAGTGCTGCAGACCGTACCTCCCTCTTCCTTGAGTTGCTCCCTTACTCAAGAACCCGCAGTGGCTGCTTGTTGCCTCGATGACGAGCCTTTAAGGTCTTTGGTATGCTCACCTTTCTCAGTGTCACCATCACTGTAATAGTCTCCACTGACCTATCTGCAGTCTGCAGAAGGCAGAGTCCCCTCCTTCCATTTTTCTTGTACCCTTGGTGACAGTGCCTAGAAATGATCTCCATTTCACTCTGGAATATCTCAGGATAAGACCATTTGAATCTTGCTCTACTCAGAGCATTTCTTCTAGGTTCTTTATTTTTTTTTCTTCTAGGTTCTTTAAGCCCAACCAGAAATTATGATCCGTGAGTGTTTAGGAAAATCAGAAATTACGATCCGTGAATGTTTAGGAAAATCCTCTCCAAGGATTGCCGGGACACTGGGGTTGATGGACAGTGTGTGCTACTGAGGGTCGGGTTCTCAGAGGGGCAGTGCCCCAAAAGAAACACCATCAGCCACCTTAGAGGTTCTTGTGTCGCTGGCTGTGGCCCGAGCATCTGCTGTTCCAGGGCGTGTCCTGGAGCCTGGCCCAGGGATGGGCCAATTCCCGGCTGGCTACCAAGGAGAAGTGAGCGGTCACACCATTAGTCCTGCCCCAGACTGGTGGACAGAACCCAAACCAAGAACACTATGCATGTGGACGTGCTGGCAGTAAGGGGCGGGTCCTGAGAAAGCAGGGGAGGGAGGCTGGGGGGGAACAAGGCAGGTGCACCCACTGACTGGGCTCCCCTGAGCACCAAGGAAAGCCCAGCAAATCTTGCCCCTGGGGAAAGGCCCCAGACACTCCCATTTGCAGGAACCCAAGGATGAAGTAGTTCATGAAACAAAGAAGCCTGCACCTGGCCAAGAGGCTGCCCCTTACCCTCTGCTCCAGTCTCCTCCCAGAGGGGCCGTGGGTTTTAGAAACAGTGTGTTCCTGGAGACACTGTGCTATACGTTATCCTCACCCAGCTGCCCATGCCACCTCCCACCTTGACGAAGACAAGTGGGCACCCCAGGGACCAGGCTCAGGGACCAAACAGGGAAGGCCAAAGATTGGTATTTGTCCTGAGCATGAGGCAGGGGCTAGAGGCAGAGCAGAGGAAAGCACGGAGGGGAGGGAGCCGATGTGCACTGTTCTGGGGGCTAGAGAGGGGACCTTGCACCCCAATGAATAAGAAGCCAGAGTAAATAATTTACTTGAATAATCAAACAGAATTCAGGCTCACTAATAACCCACACATTGTTTGTTTGCTTTGTTTATTCTGTTTTTCAAGACACGATTTCACTGTGTAGTCCAGGCTAGCCTTGAACTTGTGATCTTCCCGCCTTAACTCCCCAAGTGGCAGAATTGGAGGCTTGCACCACCATGGCTGGTTAGCCACACCTACTTATGCTGAGTCTTCCTGGCCTTTTCTTTATCTTCCCTTCCAGGTGGCCGGCCTCTATTAGCCTCTCTGGTGCCACCTGCCACCTGCCACCCCACACAAGGTCCTAACTGCAGTCTCTCCTAGGAGCCAGTTGTCGATACTGTTAGCATTCTGCCTAAAGTGAGAGTTACAAGGTTCTCCGAGAAGGCCTGCGAAGATGTCTCATGTGAAAAATGTTTGTACTTACTTTCATTATGTTGATTTTGGATACCTAGAAAAAAATGCTTCCTCCTTCCTATTTCTTGTCTAAGTCCTGGTAGGTGATAAATTTCTGTACATGAAAATATTGCCTGGGTGGGAAGTTCCCTTCTTTTGTCAGGAGGCTGCTAATGGCTTCTTCAAGGCACGGGAGTGCCGGCACAGCACTGCCAAGCTCCCGCAGCCCCCAGCCCGGCCCTCAGAGGAGGCCCCAGGCTCTGCTTCTGTAGCCCTTCAGCCAGAGACGACAGTGGACACCACCCTGCACAGGGGAAGAAATCAGAGTTTCAGGGACGATTGGAGGAGAAAACCAAGAAAGTAATCAGAAGAATGTGTAGAGGGGCTACTGTGTGCCGGGGTCCTTCCCGAGAGTCGCCTCTGATCCGTCTTGAGGGGTTCCTGAGGGAGTATCATCTCCAGGTGCTAACAGGGTGTCCGCCCAAACCATGCAAATGGGTGCAAAGTCCTAGAGCAGATTTGTCAGATGAGGAAGGAGGCAAATGCAGACCAAGTGCAGAGGCGACCAGGACAGGCGATGGCAAGCTAAGCAGGAAGGCCGCGGTGACACAACACGGGAGACAGGAAAGGAGGGCTCGGGTGCTGGGGGGCGGGGCACGCAAGGAGAACTGGACCCCAGGGGCCTATTGGGACCCTAAGTGCACACTGAGCAGCGTGGGTAATTCTGGTCCCAGGGCTGTGGCAACTGCCTCACCCTCTACCTCTTTGTGCCCTGGCTGCAGGTTGTCAACCAAGGCAGAGTCTGTGTTGCGCCCCCTGCCCCCAACCCCGTGCCGGAGCCCTGCATGCAGCTGGCCTAGGACGGCACCTGCGGAATGGCCAATCCCAAGGGGGGGTCCTGCCTCTCAGGCTTGGCCTTGACCTTCCATTGCCGCCTTGGGCTGCAGCCCTGACTTGATTAACATTTAAATGCCATTTGGTGTGAAGAGGAGGAGGAGGGGGCCAGAACAAACAAGTCTGGAGCTGGAGCTGAGGCTGGCCTGAGATGCCGGATGGAAGCTCTGCTGTTGTTCCTGGGGTCAGGGCAGCTACCAGGAGGGATTTGGCCAGGCTTCTGTCCCCACTCAGAGGCCTCCTGTCCAGTCCTTTGCTTGTTTTACAAAGACTGTCCCCATTAGGTGCAGCCCAGAGCTCAGGGTACTGGTGGGGATGGAACCAGGGCCCCTGGGACCTTGTCGCCCCGCTCCGGCAGCATCAGGGACTCCCCCCCCAGGCTGCCTCTCTGGCAAGGGAAGGAGAGCCCGCCCATGCCAGCAGGCGCCGCCAGGAGAGCCACTCTAATGGGCCGGGTTACTCCCCTAGCTGGGCATCTCCAAAGGAAGTCTTTCCACGAGACTTGAGCAAAGACTTTAAAAGCCACTTAAAATGTCCTTGATGAGTGGCAGTGACCCATCAGGAGAGAAGAAGGCCAGAATAGCACAGGGAGTTTGAGGCAAACCACAGGGCACTTCCGCCCCCGCCAAACTCTTCACTTGGGTAGGGCCAGGGCCCACCCCGAGCCCAGCAGGGGCGCTAGCCCAAGCTAAGCCGGCTAATTTTGTTAACAGCCTCAGCTTGATTTGCATATCCGGGAGGAGTGCTGTCCTCAGAAGTCATTAACACAGAAGTCTAAATAACTTGGCTAATGGGGTGGCTGCTGCATTTACCAGGCTTGCCTGCCCAGCAGCCCAGCTCCGCCCCAGCGTCCTGGGGGGAGCAGGAGCCAGTGGGGCAGTCGGATGCCCTGGCAGAGCACCAGGGAGCCACAGCCCCAAGTAGCCATCTTAATTGTGGAGGTCTCTGGACCCTCCACATCCCAGATGGGCTCTTGGTTTAACTCTGCCCTTTGAGTGGCTACATTTGCTGAGCCAGCTCCAGAGCAGGCAAAGAAATACCTCCAAAGATAACACCACCATGGAAGAGCCAGTGGGCTGGCACAAATGACAACTAGCTTTCCTACAGGAACAGCCTTCTCAAGCAGAAATATCCAAGGCTTCAAGTATGTCCAGCATTGCTGGGGGTCCTGTAGTCGAGGGCTGCTAAAAACAACTGGAGTTTAATGAGCACCTACTACAGACCGTGCCTGTGCTAGGCTCCATTTTATAACGTGTGCCCTCACTGATCTTCACATTACCATAAGGATAGTGATGACACTCTCATCCTGCACATGATCCCACAGAGACTGAGCAAGCCTGAAAAGCACAACAGATTTACTTGGTGCAAGTTTTCCATGACGTGGGAGCCAGAAATGACCCCAGATACATGGAAAACTCCTTTTACACTTAGATTAGATGGAGGACAGATGGTGATGTAGAAATGTGATGGGACAAAAAGGTGTGATTTCATGTAACCAACTGAAGGGGAAAGCCAGTGAGCCTATGTGTGGGCGTCTTCAGGGTCTCGCTGCAGCATTCATTGCCTCAGGTGTGGACAGGACCCCTTGGCATGAGGGTTTGCGGGGCAGGAGGAGGGTGACTGTCCCAGGTCTTAGGACTTACTGGGGGCGGGGAGAGGGACTCTGGTTTCTATGATTCACTTCCAGGGAGAAGGAGGAGGACAGACAGAAGGACAGGAGAAAGCCAGAGGGACTTTTCTTCTGTGGCCTTTCAAGTGCCCTTCAATTTGAGGTACTCTGCTGCCAACAGGCCAGACTTTGGGCATCATTTCTGAGCCCTAACGACACAAAGTGGCAGAGGCCGATCCAGAAGACCCAGACCAAGCCATCAGGAAAGCCTCCCTGCTCCAGGAGACACTGAGGTCACTAGGAGCATGGACCTGGAGCAGGGCTGCCTCCACGCAGGCTCCACACTGCCTAGCAGCCATCTTTGAGCAAGCGCCTTTACGCCCAGGCCTCAGTCTCCTCCTCCGTCCTCACCACGTGGCTAATGCCAGCGGAACCAACCTGCTTGCTGTGTGAGGGGCAGCACTGCTGCTGGTATTAACATGAGACGGCTCGGGGGCTTCTCTGTGTGAAAGGCTCTGGGCGAGCCTGGCCTGCAGGCAGTGCGTCCAGGTGGTCCGTGTGCAGCTGGGGCGCCAATGCCAAGTGCGATCTGGGCCGCAGTGGGGAACGCTGCTTACCTGCTTTTCCTGGTCTCCGGAAGCCCTGGAGGCTCCATCCCTGGCTCAGATGGTGAGAGCCTGCGGCGGTGGTGGCCAGAGGCTGGAAGGCGCTGGGCAGGCAGAGCTGAGCAAGTAGATCAGACACCACCAGACTGAAAGGAGAACGATGGCTCCCCGGGCTGCAGATGCCCCAGTGGCTCAGCTCCACACCTAGACACAGTCACTGCGTCCCTCCCACACGGGCCTGGTCTGGTTTGCCTTTGGCTTGGCCCTAGAGGGGCGTCATCCCTTCATTCGTTGAGCACAGCCAACATTCAGGCAACAGGGAGCAAGCCAGGCACACCGCGTGCCCCCCGGAAGCCTGTGGTCCTGGAAGAGCTGAGTCAGGGCCAGCGGACAACTCGAGGGAGGGCTCCCGGCCTGCACAGGTACACCTGAGTGTGGCGCTGCACCCACATTCAGCGAACACTCGCAGCCGAGTAGAGCACACAGGATGGCACAAACTTGGAGGTCCTGCCTCCCTGCCAGCCTCCCCGGCCCCCCGGCTGCCCATCCAGCGGCTGCACACTGTGCACAGCCTCACCCTCCCTGCCTTTGCCTTGGCACTTACTGCTCCAGCACCTGCAACGTGCTAAGACCTCCTGGGCCTCAGTCCCCCGTCTCAAGCCTCAGCTCCTCCAGATCCTTCACTGGCACTCCAGACCCTCCCAGAAAGCTTCCCCAGCCTTCACACAAACCTCTACTGTCCCCGGAGCATTTCAGGCTAAAAAGGCATCAGACCACGGAAGACACAGTGTGGTGATTGATGAGAGGAGACGCGCAGCCTGGGGCAGGTGGCAGAACGGGCAGAGGGACTGGGGGGCTGACAGGACGTGAGGTCCTGCAGGAAGGGCAGGGCACCGGCAGCAGGAGAGAGAGCACCCAGCAGGAAGGCCCTGGGGTGCTGCCCCGGTCACTTCAGGAAGCTCAGGCCGGAGCCTTGACAGTTCAGGGGAGAGCTTGGGACACAGACACCAGGGCTCCGCAAGATGCCCAGTGCCTGGAGAGCTCCGGGTCCACCCTGGGGGACCAGGCTGAGCTGGGATGTTTCATGCAATGCCTTCAGGACTATCGAGGGGCTTGTCAAGAATGGCAGTGACGTGTGTGGCCACCACAGGCCCACGTGGCCTCCGCCAAGGCTGTTCTTTGCTACACTCAGCCCTCCCCGTGCTTTGGGCTCAGGGCTTTGTCCCTTCCGCCCTCTTCTCTCTGCACCTCCGTCCTACCTGGCAGGTCCTCCCTCCCCGGCCCTCCTTATTCTCTTTCTCTGCTGCCTCCCCACCTTCCGTCACTCTACCTTCAATTACCATAACACAGAACAGAATATTTTATTATTTCGTGTCTTTATTAAATCAAGTTTTATGTTCTCTGTTTTTCATTTTTAAAGTGGATGAGTGCCACACTATATTTTCCTATTAAAAAGCAAAAACTCAACAGAGTGGCTTTGATGGTCCCATGGTGGTTGTGTCTGCTGGTCAGCGGTTCTTGATAAAAAAGGAGAAGGAGGCCCAAGGAGGGCCACGGGGCAGCCACCTGGACCGTAGAATAAGGGGTCTCGGGCTGGGGATTTAGCTCAGCGGTCAGAGTGCTTGCCTCGCAAGTGCAAGGCCCTGAGTTCGATCCCCAGCACCAAAAAAAGAATAAGGGGTCTCAGCACATCCAGAGCACCATCCCTCAAGAGCCCTGGGACTGAGCTCAGAGCTATGTGCTGTGGCCAGGGGAGATGCGGGCTGCCCCCACCCACTGAGCACCCAGCAGGTGCTGCTAGGCTCTTTGAGGGCCAGCTCCTGGCTGCTTTGGCCCCAGGGGACAATGGTGGCACAGGGCCCAGCGAGGCCAGACTTTGGCTCCTTCTTAGCCCCAGCTGGGGGAGGACGGTGTGAGCCCAGAAACCTCCTTCACCAGGGAACCTTCCTGGGCTGATGCCCCCCAACTCTGGCCCAGCAGTCTGTCCTTTCAGGCCTGGTTTTCAGTTTAAAATTTGTAGCTGCTCATATTATAGTATGCAGGGGCAAGAGCATATGCACACACGCAAATACACACACACACACACACACACTCAGAAATATCACAGGCAGTCCTGGGCACAATGAGTCAGGCTCTGGGGGATTCATCTTCTCAAGCATATTCACTTCTGAAGCTTGTGTACTCACACATTTACAGACACCGATCCAGAGGCACACACTCACACACGCAACTGCACACTCTGGTACGCACACACGTCACACCTCCAAGTAGGGCCGCATCGTCTCTGTCCCAATCACGTACAAGTCCTGTCCAGCCCTGGCACATCGAGGATTTCCAGGTGCACACACAGCACAGGAGCACTCGCGTGACCCACTGTGAAACCCGAGGAGCCCTGCTCTCCACATCCGGAGGGCGAGCTGCTGAGGGCAAAGGCAGCCTCCTTCTGGAGCGTCTCTGTGTGCTGTTGCCCGTCTCTGCTGCAGCCAGAATCACCAACATGCTCTAGGCAGCAACTGGCCTTCCTGGGGCGGAGGGCTGCGCAGGCCTGGTGGGAAGCCTCGCCGGCCTTGCTCTCCAGGTGCCCGCACCGGGCCCCCGCTCACCCCAAAGAGCCATGTACAGCAGGCCTCTTAGGGCTCAGGGCGGACTCAGGAGAGCAGGAGGCAGGAAGAGAGCACTCGGTACCTGAAGGTCTCCAATTTTAAATCCTGGCCCCAAATGCACAAGGATTTGCTGAGAGAATGCATCTTTCCCTACCCATGGGGACCAGAATGTTTTCCAGTTTATATCTGTACGCAACCAAGCACAGGCCCACAGAGGAACCGTCCTAAGCACGTACTCACAGGGGCATCGCTCTGTTCTCCAGGGCAACCAGGTGAGGGTGGAAGTGCCCGGGCCCTCTGTGCTGCAGGCACGCACACTTTGTTCTGTGGTGCCTCATTTCTCAAGATGGTGAGCTTGGAGGTCTGCTGGCATGGAGGCTCAGCTTGCTCTCGCTCTGTGACCTGGGGAGGTCACTCTCCAAGACTCAATTTGACTGTCTGTGAAATGGGCATAATAACACTTCCTCACACAGTTGTTGGGAAGGGGAGTCAACCCCTGGCACTCTGCTTGGACTACAGCAGGTGCTCAGCATGAGTCAGTTCCTCCCCCTAGAGTCCAAGTCCTAAGGAACAAATTAAAAGTTTACATCTATCCCCACCAGCCCTCAGTCAGTGTCACATTTCTACCTGAAGCCTACTCATCGCCTCCCCCCCTCACTTGTCCACTTTCCTTCTCTCATGTCCTTATTGCTGTCCACAGCACCACTGCCACCAGCCTTCAAGTCCCCTTGGACAGTTCCTGGTCCATCTGGCACACAGGCTAGAGCCCCAGCACATTGTCCCTGAGTATCTGCAGTGCCAGCTGCCCCCGAGCTCCGGTGGTCCTCCCAGCTCCACACCCCCAGGTCCAACTCCCCTGCCCATACTCCCCTGTCCTTCTCATGCCCAACCCTGTCACCTCAGGGGCCTACAAGTTGCTCTACCACCGTCCCCAGGGGCTGCTCAGTGTCCCCGACTCCAGGGTTGTAACTATGAAGCCGTATACTCCTGGGCCGAAGTCTCTAGGGAAAGAGCCCGGATCCTATTCGCGGTGGGAACCCCAGCCTCCGAACCAGTGGCCGGGCAGCTTGCTGCACCAACACAGTGCGCCCGCACTCACAGGCAAGCCGCTTCTATGCCCCGGCACCACCGTCCGGCTTCCCCAGTGCCTCCTCTCTGCAGCCTTCCCACCACCTCTGAGAGGCAGCTTCTGCCCTCCGGGCCAGTGCTCTGCCCTCCCTGCCTCTGATGACCTCAAATTGCCTCCACAATAGTGATGAGGGGTCACCAGCTCAGGGCTGCAGATTAGTTCACTTCTTTCCTGCAGAATGGAGAGGAGTGGGGTGAGGATGGATAGGGTGGTGTGTGTAAACTTGTAGGATGGTCCCGGCGTGAGGCGAACACTCAGAAGTGGCAGCCATCGTGGTCACCTGCTTGGGGCTTGGCTGTGGCGTTCATGTCCTGTCCTTGCCCGGAAGGAGATGACTGAAAAGCCCAAGCCAGGATCCTGCTTTTGCAGCCCCCAGGACAAGAGCTCACAGCTTCCCAAAGAACAAGGTGTCTAGATGGAAGGGAAGGAGGATGCTGCCAGCGCGGCGCAGCACACACCCATGTTGAAACGGCAGCTGGGACGGAGTATGTAACCTTGTTGTACATCCGGCCGTCCTTGTCTGGATTTCCTCCGCCAGCCACTCCTGAGCTGCTTCCCGCGAGTAGTGGAAATCATTCTAGAAAGCTTTGTCTCTAGATGCTGGCTCAAAAAACACGGTCCCTTCGTGTCACAGACCACTCAATTTGGGCAACCAGAAAACTGGAATTGAGGACACACGCAGCCAGTTGGAAACCTGAGCTGGAGGCTCAGGGCTGGTGGAGTCATCCCGGGATATTTTGGGCCAGTGGGCCTGAGGGCAGAGGCAAGAGGAGAGGGGAGAGGCATTGGTTCTTGGAGAGGAGGCCGCGTGTACATAATGTGTATAAATGTATATAATAATCATTAGCAGCGATTCAGCTGCCTGCCGCTGGTTTGCAAGATAAATTGCATTAATCAACACGATGCCTTCAGAACTTTTGGTGAGCCGTTTCTTATGCTAATTGGGCCACTTAAAGTAGACTGTCATTGCACCAGGATCTCTGGCTGTCAAGACAATTACTGGCATGTGCGAGCCCCTCCCTCCCAGCCTCCTTTCCCCCACCAGCACCTTTTCTTTTTTAAATATAATATTAATGAGAAGAACTATGCTAATTACCTGGCCAAAAATAAAACCCTGAAAGAAGAACAGGGGAAAGTGGGTAAAGATGTGACCGGCAGGGACATTAGGGTCACCTTGAAGGCAGCATGGGGAAGGTTTCTGGACCTGCACATGCTACTTCGGAGGTCTGACTCACGCCCCTTCCTCTCCGTTACCTTCAGGACTCAGGTCAGCTGTACCGTAAACTCTGGGCCCAGAGGTCCCAGGTCAAGGGTGAGAAAAGCCTCAATCCTGGAGTCAGACACGCGAGCCCTCTAGACTCTGAGGGATAGAGACCAGCTGATTTCAGCCTGATACAGCAAACCAAGTTCTTCGCCTGCCTCAGCAGGAGACCATACCCACCCGGTGGTCTTTGTGAAGCCTTCAAGGAGCCCGAGGAGCTTTATGGGGCTGAGATCTGGAAGAACGTGGGTCTGCGATGCGGGATCCTGATGGGGATCGGACAGGGCCTGTGACACCCTGGGTTAGAACTAACCGGTGGCCTCAGCGGGGAGGGCGTTTTGAGCAGGTGAGGGTAGCAGAAAGCCATTCACAGGCCGGCAGTGTGACGGCAGGTGAGTGCGCAGTCATCCTGAGCAGGGAGCTTGGGGGGTTGATCGTTCAGAAACACGGATTTTCAGGAAGTTTCTGGATTAAGGTTATTGGCATCTTTCTCTTCCTGGGTGGGAATTTTCTGGATCAGTCAAGTTAGGTTCATGCGGTTGCGTTTGGTCTTTGTTTCTGTTGCTGCGTGGCTGTAGGTAGTCTCTCCTCAATACTGACTTGTCAGGGTGGGAACAGGGCTTCTGTCCCTTTCCATGTACCCGTCCCTGCTTGCTAAGGGCCCCTCATCTACCTGGACTCCAAATCGCAGGTCTTTCCCTACCATGTTTCCTTCGTAAATCCCAGGGCCACATCCTGACCTCCCTGGCCACCTTGGCTGTTGTCCTCCCTGCCCCGTGGAGGCTGCCAGAGTGGTCCCACTAAAGGGAGCGTTCAGCGCCATCACACAATCCCAGGAACCACGCGTCGCGTCGTAGCTGCGGGTTGAGTCCACACCCCTGTCTCTTGCCCGTGAGCTCTGTCCAGCACTCCCCATTACTTGCTGTCTTGGTCTCAGATCACCCGCCTGCATTAGGGGCTGACAAGCGAGACCCGGTCGCATTCCAGACGCGTCCTCGGTGCTTAGCACAGTGGCCAGGCCGCCATTCGTACATAGTGAGTACTTGTGGAGCAAATGAGTGCAACTTTTCATTGCCTTGCAAACTCAAAAAAAAATCGTCCTCAGGTCCTAGGTGGAGGCAGGAGGAGGGCTCCAGCGGGAAGGAGAAAGACAAAGAAGCCAGGTGAGCGAGCAGGGAGGACTGCGAGGCGGGCAGAGCAGGGACAGCAGGTGTGATCCCTTGAGCCTCAGGGCGCAGGCGATGGGGAAGGGCCCTCGTGGCACATGAACAAACCTAAACGGAGTCAAATGGCAGCTGATTTCTGTGCTCCTGCCAGAAGACTGTTTGGAGAAAGGGAGAGAAGGCAGAGGCAGGCAGGGGCGAGGGGGGAAGCACCACTGTACAGGCAGGAGAAGCTGCAGAGACCGAGGCCTGAGCTGTCCCCGTGCGGGGTGCCCTCCAGCACACATGCTCACACGCGCCCGCGGCCTCGGCAGCACCTCTCCTTCCCTCCCACCAGGTGATGCGCGGCCCCGGGGAAGCGTGCGATGCCAGCTGCCCGGGAAGGGGCAGGGCGAGTTTAGCTCCCCCAGACTGGTGCTCAGGAGAGAGCCGTGTGCGGGGTGGACATGGAGGAATGTCCGGCAGGGAGTGTGCAGCCTGCCTGCGGGCCATTGCGGGGACTGGGGCAGGGAGTCGGACACTTTCTGGGATGAAAGCAGCCACCCAGGCACAGAGCCCGTGCAGTGGTGGCGGATGGGCTGGCAAACCTTATTAATACATGAATAATTGGCCTGGCGTCGCCCTGATTGACGAGCACAGCAGCGCGTCAGCACCTTCCACACGAAGGCCGAGGATAAATCTCCCCTGCGTGGCCCCTGTCACCAACTCATTGGGCCAGGGAGGGCGGGGTGACAGGGAGACTGGAGACTTGGGAGACCATTGCACTGGGGGACCCACTGTCTTCCCGGCCGCGCCTACAGTGAGACTCCCGCCCACCCTAAAAACAGACTTCCCCAGTCCAGCCGCAGCCTCTGCCCCTCTGCCCCTCTGCCCTGCGGGGCAGCCCCAGCCCCCTCATTCCCACCGGGCACTGCCCACTGCCCCGCCCTCCTCTGCACAGCGTCTCTCATTGCCCAGAGGCCTCTGACTTCTTCCCCAACCCCGTCTCCCCATCCACAGTGTCACCTCCTCAGAGACACTTTCTCCAGCCATCCCATCTAAACGGGCACCCTGCTTTTCCCCACTCAGCCCCTGCAACCCTCACAAGTGGTCATTATTGATAGAGTTTGTTTATACACACATACACACACACACACAGCCTCCTGACCCACTCACAATGGTCCATCAGGCCATCTCAACCTGGCATGTAACAGGTGCTCACTAAACCTCAGTCTTCTGATGACTAAAACAAGTCAATTCTGGGATGTCAGCTATGAAATTGGCAAATTCGCCATACCTATTTCCCACTCTGCGTTCATTCCCCATCTCTTCCCCAGAGACCTGGAACCCTGTTTTCCCTGGGTCTCCACAGGAGCTTCCTCCTGCCCTCTGACCTGTCATGTCCTGAGCATGTCATCTCCCAAAGTGTGTGCACATGAGGAGGAGACCCATGGCTCCTTTGATTGGGTGATGCTGCGGTGCCGCGACAGTAGGCACTGGGAGGCCGGTTGGGGGATGCGGAACCTGCCTGAAGAGAAGCTCTCCTTCTCACCACCACCGGAGGGGACCGTGAAATGGCCCCTGGCGATGGCCTCCGGCCAGGCCAGGGGACAAGCACAGCAGGCTCTCCCCAGGAAGGCATCATTTGGAACAATCAGTTTTTTAATTACTAGTAATTAAACACATGTAACCTGCCCAGCTGCCACTCCAGGAACTGGGACAGAACTCCCGGGCGCAGCGGGCCAGGCACCTGCCGGGAGCGGCAGAGCTGCCTCCGGCCACCTCCTCAGGGCGCCCAATGAGAATGAGTGCAGGCCAAGCCCGGCCCGCTCCGGGGGGTGGAGGGCCTCGAGTGGCACTTCCATCTCAGGGCTCCCGCCTCTCGGTGCCAGTTTGCATGCTCTCCTCAGCTTGGAAGGCGCAGGACACCTGCCCAAAAGGTTGGTGCTCGCAGGGGTCCCACCTTGCACTTTCCAACCCCTTCAGCTTCCCGGCACCCAGCCACTCCCCAGGGAGCCCCCCGCCCTGCCCGGTGCCCTGACCCCACGGGGCAAGGAAGTCTGCCGCACCCAGACCACAGACTTGGCTCACCTAAGACCCTCCTGCGCATCAATCTTGTGCTGGCTGCTGCCTGAGGTCCCCCAGGCACACAGCGCTTCCCCAGGGAGCCACGTCCCCCCAGGCCCACAGGCCCTCTGCCCTCCGACAGTGCCCTTGCTCTCTGATTTGTCCCCCATTCTGTCCTGGGCTCCCTGGCACCTCTCCTCGTTCTTCCTCCACCTCTCTCTGACCCTGTCCCCTCGCTTCTCTTCATTTCTCTCCTATTGCCCCACTTTATCAGCTGCGTCCCATTCGGGATCCTTAGTGAGCAATAAAAATAAAGGAGAGGCAGCCTCCTTGCAGGTCCCATTTGGGGAGTGGCTGGTAGGGCCACCCCTGCCAGGACAAGGCCTGGCTTAGCCCAGGGATGCTTTAATTAAATTCCACTCTTTCCCTAACTCACCCTCCTCGACCCTCCTGCATCCAGCAAACAAGGGTTTGTGTGGGCGCTGGGCAGACAGGAAGATGGCACCGGCAGATGGAAGGAGTTAGGGTGGGGCACTGATGGACTCAGGGAGGGCACAGCTCACTCTCTGAGAGTCTCCAAAAGCAGGGAACTTCTGTGTGCATCCCTCGGGGAATAAATCCTGGAGGCTACAAGACTACTCCCAGGATAGACACTGAGGCATGTGCCCTAACCTGGAGCCATGTGTCCCCCATCTGTCAAACAGGAATGTGACAGCTCCTGTCCTTGGGGTCACATGCATCTAAGTGCCTCCAGGAGCCCTTTGCCAATGTGTGACACAGGCTTCGTGCACAGATATCAAGACACAGTGAAAACAGAGCTACAAGGGTGTATGAGCCACCGTGTTTCCTTTGCACTCTGTGAGGACGCACTTTCGTGGCTCACACCAGACCACGTTTCCCAGAGTCCACCTGTGGTTCCTGCTGCTGCAGCCAGGTCATGGTGCCGCCTTTCCATGCCTGCTGCAAAGCAGACAGCCCACTTTTGGGTCTCAAAATCAGTGCCAGGGGCCACTACACTCAGCGTTGCCTCTATCTCCTCCAGCCCTTTGCCTCTGTCCCACAGTGCCTCAGTGCTCCGCCACAACCCGCCAGACACCAGGAAGGTCACTGTCCCTGCCCCTGGGGCTCTGGCTGAGTCTGCTCTTAACAGTGCTCACCGGGCCCCGTGGGACAGGCCAGTTGGAAATGTGCTCCTCAGTGGCCTGGCTCTTACCTGGCACTCACTCTGGGCGTCCAGCCTTGTGCTAGGCTCAAACCTGCCCTGCAGCACTTGACCTCTCTAAGAAGATTCAGGAATGAACTACACTGAGCAATTGCTAAATAGTGCGGTTCCTATACCCCTGGGCAAGGTGGAGTCAGAGAAAGAGGAAATGAGGGCAAAAGATTGACACTGGGAGACCCAGTGAGCTTCCCGGAGAAGTCTTGGAAGAATGTTCCAGGTTTGCTGCAGTGTCAGGCAAACCAGCTTGTCCACACCCACATTCCTGGAGAACCAGCATTTATAGCGAGCGCATAGGGTGTGGGCAGTGCCCAGGTACTCATGGCGAAGAGGAGGTAGTGTACAGATTGACCATCCTGAATACACACAGGGGTGCCCTGCCCTTAGCCAGGCAGTCCCTTCCTGCCCTCTGACAGGCACACACTCCCAACACCCAGCCCCGGGAGGCGGGAGACAGAACACAAAGCCCAGCCCAGCCCACGAGCACAGGTCTTAGCCCTTAGACTGCACCTGTGCGCCATCTGGTGGATCTATGCAGTATTGCACCCTCCAAAATTTTCACATTTGGGATGTCACACCCAGAAGTGGCATCCAACCCCTCCTCCTGTTTTCACACACACACACACACACACACACACACACACACACACACACACATATCAGTGGCCAGTCGTGACACAATGGCCCACCCCAAATGCACAAAAGGGCTCATGGCAGAGCTCCTACAAACAGACAGACGCAGTCATTCCAATTCACACTTCTTTTCTCCCTCTTCTCACCAAATACAAATTAGAGCACAAAAGTATAGAATACTGGTCTAAAAGCAGCACAAATGCAACACAACCCACAGCTTCTGTGTGCTCCTGGGGGCCCATTCTGTTTTCAGCATGCATCGATTCCCTCCTGAGGCCACACTGCACAGTTCCAAGCTCCCACCTGCCCACAGAACCTTCTCTTCAGTGTAGGAAGTGGGGCGCTCTCCAGACAGCCCTCATCTTTGTGCATGGCCCTGTAAGCACCTGTATCCACGGGGACCACCAGAGACAGGACCCTGGAGGATGCTCATGTAGCCCTCCCATGTTAGGACCCAAGGGCTTCCCTGCACTGTTCGGCTGGCCTTTTTTTTTTTTTTTTTTTTTTTTTTTTTTTTTTTGTACTGTGGATTGAACCCAGTACTGTCACACTGAATTACATCTCTAGCCCTTTTTTATTTTTTATTTTGAGATGGCTCACTAAGTCACCAATTTGCCGAGGCCAGGCTCAAATTGGTGGGTCTGCCTCGGCCTCCCAGGGTGCTGGGATTAAAGGTGTGCCCCACCATACCTGGCTAGGACTGATCAAATTAAACCCTCCCTCATGTTGGTTTTGTCTTGTGTGGCTCACAGCACATCTTTCTATACATCAGTTCAGCATTAGTTATCACTCCCCCCACCCCATTATTTCCCAGAAAGTGGCGCTGAGCTAGTTGCAGGGACCCTGGGCTCCCTCCCACTCTACCTGGCCTCTGTCCTGTATTCCCTGAGCCCTGTCGGTCCTTCAGGTGGGGTGGGGAGTGCAGTCCAGTGCCCAGGGCAGGGCAAGGCAGATGCCCACATCCTAGTCCTGCTGCTTCTGCCTCTCTGAGGCCAAGGCCTTCCCCACCGGGGCTGCAGCAATAGAAGAGAGAACTCAGAGCACTCACTCCACTCACAATTGCCCTCTCAGGCCCTCTGACTCTTGCACTCACCAGGCTGAACCTGATCAGAGGAGGATGCTTGCTGTCTCTGTGCAGCCCTCAGGACTGCTATCGGAGCAGAAAACCTCAGGAGTAAGTAGAGAGACTGCTGTGTGTGTGTGTGTGTGTGTGTGTGTGTGTCTGTGATCATTTACTCCCAATCTAAATTCCTTGATGGATACCTAATAATCACAGGTCTCCCAGGACAGAAGCTTTGGAAGGACAGACGGGGTGGGGGCTGGAGGAGGCAGAAAGTGGCTGAAGGTGACACCTGAGATGAGCTCCAGTGTCCCTCTTCCTCCTGCTGAGCAGAGACTGGGGCACACACACACACACACACACACACACACACACACAGTATACACCACGCTCAGTCCCAGAGACAGTGCAACCTACAGACACCTATCCACAGATAAAACGAAGCCAGGAGGGTGTGTGAGTCGGAGCAGAGACCTGGATCAGCTGACCACAGGCTTTGCCATGGCAGGCTTCCTGGAGGAACACAGTCTTGAACTTAGTGGCATCAGGGTCCCATTAGAGAGCTAAATGTTTGTTACAAGCAGCTTCATGTGACTATCTCATTAATGCTCTCAGCAACCCTTAGCTATAAGAATCATCAGTTCCTATTTTAATGGGTTGAGGAAACTGAGGCTCAGCAAAGTCAAGTCACCAGTTCAAAGCAACACAGCCAAGAAGCAGCAGGGCTACGACCAAGACCTTTGTCCTCTTGGCTCAGAGGAGCACCTTCATTTAATCATCTTGCGATCCCAGAGTCAGAAGGAACCTAGGTGGTCACTGGTCCCAGCTCCACCCCGGCCAGGTCTCCTCCGGAGCACTCAGAAAGGCAGCCCACAGGCTCTGCAGCGTGCAGCATGGTCACGGGACGGAAGACACTTCCCAAGCTTCAAAGTGGCTTGCACCTTGGTTGAAACAGGAGATACTCCTGCCTGAGCCACCTGCCCACTTATGAGGCACAGCCATGTCCCACCTCCAGAGCGGGAGGCAAAACCCTGATGTCTCCCACCCTCAAGGGACCTCCCTCAAACGGAGATCCAGATGGATGCACACGTAGATGTGTAAACACCGCTGTTGGCTACTGATTCCTGAGGTAGAACCCAGGCTGCTCCCCTGCTAGCCCCCCCAACACAAACCCCGCCACGTCCCTAGATCCTGGTTATCCAGGCCCTGAGGGATCTGTCTTCTGCAGGTCACAGCCAAATCCCTGCTGAAGCCCAGCTTCCCCTGTGCAGGCCGGGAGCTGCCACCAGTGAGCCTCGCAGACAGCTCCTTTCCCTGCCCCCCGAGGCTCTCACCCCATCTCTCTTCAACCAGTAGGAAGAGAAGTTACGCATTTCCTAAATGAGCGCGTGGGAGCTGGGCAGCAGGACCTGCGTGTGGCTCAGACTTCAGCTTTGTATCAATGAGAATGAGTCCAAAGTCAGAGACAGCTGACTCACGGGTGCAGCGAGCTTCCCATCACTGGAAGCATTCAAGCTGGGGCGTCTCAAGCTCTGGTGGGTGCTGTGAGGTTGCTGCCAACATCTCGTGGGTGTCTGAAAATGTGACTCACTGTCACAGACATCTCCATCGGCCGGGGCACAGTGCTCAAGAATAAGAGTCGTTCGGCAAAAATCCGCAGCCCCCGCCAAGGATGTCGGTGCGGCAGGTGCTGGTAGAGGCAGGAGAGGGCAGGGACCACTAGGGTCCCTCCTCGGGCTGGCGGGACTAGGAGGCAAGACAGGAAAGTTATTTTAGGGTACTTGCCGGACAGATTAACAAATGAGCACATGCATTAACGAATGATGAAAAGCTAACTACAAGACCGTAGCCCTGCTCAGCATCTTCCCGTCCCAGGAACGGTCCCCAGTTCAGAGCACCCACAGGCTCCCCTGGGACTCCCACGCTGCGGGAGCTGGCGAGCGATGCCAAGACACCACACCGAGGTGCCCTGCGTCTTGCCGCCTGCTTGAGGATCCCGGTGCAGAGTCCATCCCAGCTGGCAGAGGCTTTGGAAATAGAAACTAGTTTCTCTCCCCTAGTCAGTCTGGCACTTCCTGAGGTCAGGATGAGTGCCCAGCCTGAGTGGTGACTGCACTTTGGGACAAGTTCCTGAGCCAGAGTTGGTAGGAAAATGTGTGCCGATGTCTCCCATGCAAGACAGGCTGGGCACACAGTGGGAGTCAAGAGACTGGGAGGTTTCATCTCGGCTGTGACAGGGAGCCTCTGAAGGTTCTTCATGAGGGACGAGTCTGGCGACATAAGGGGACAGCATGCGGCACACACTGTGTGAAGCAAACTAGGGGACACACCGCCTGGGAATCCCCAGGCTGGGGACAGCTGGTCCTTGGGAAGCTCGGAGCCGACCTTGGCCCCCTGCCCTTGCCGGTGCTTTCTTCGGTCGTGTGTCCATCTACTGGCAGGGACATGACCGTGTGTCCACACACAAACCACCTGGAAGAAGCCTTCTGGGCCTTTGCACACACATGAGGAGATGCATGGGCACTCATGCATGCACACACAAATGTGTCCACGTGCCCACATACAGGGACCCACACGGGCAAGCACGGGTGAGTACCCTCCCTCCCTTATGTTCCCAGGAAGTCCCCAGTTTCCAGCCAAAAGATCCATTTGTGGGATAAACACTCCCCCCCACACACACAGAGGGAGTGGCTTGGCATCGGGGTAAAATTTATCATCATTATCCTAATATCATCTCCAGGCTCCACAGTGGCAGCAGCTAAAGAAAATACCAAGGCTTAACTTGGGGCGCGGGAGAGAAAGGCAGGAGATAGGAAATATGATTTATGATGGAAATCAATGCAATCATAATACTTTGTACTTGTAAAATTGGGCTGCGCCTCCTGTGCCCACACAGGCCCACATAGGCCCTGCCCGTTGCAGTAGGTTGGGGGCCCTGAGGCCTGAGACTAGGCTGGATGGAGGAACTAAGTAATGGACACTGCCCATCTCCTTTCCCGCCTTCCTCAGTGGCAGTGGGGTCATGGGGCGTCGTCCAAAGAGGAAGGTGGAGAGGAACAAGGGAACAAAAGCCAAGTCTCAGGTACTGCGCTGGGCTTGATCTGTGTGGTTTGTTCTGCTCTCTGCCAAGCTGGTCGCACTGTTCCTGTGACATCATATGAGGGTGCCCAGCCTAGCACAAAGGCTGTAAGCAACTGCCATGTCACGGGGTTTGAAGGACTCGAAAAACGATCCATCCCACTCAGAACCACGGCCCCACCCCCCACATCCAGAATTCCACCGGAGCGATACCCTGGGAGTCAGACCAGCTCCCGGGCAGATTTTAAACTGTGGTGGTGGTAGGTGGTGACGGCAGGAAGGGTGATGCCAATGCTGGTGGTGACAGAGGTAGAAACAATGGTAATGGTGATGATGGCAGTGAGAGATGGGGACAGTGAGGATGGTGACCATGAGCATGGTGATAATGGCGCTGGGGACAGTTGTGTGTTGTCAGGTGCACAGTATCCATGTAGGGCGAGGGTGAAGGTAAAACATGGAGGGGATTGGAGCCAAACTTCTTTCCTCTTCAGGTTTTTGGGAACTGAACCAAGAATTCCGCACCCTGGAAAGGTGGCCTGGGAGACCGGGGGTGGGAGTGGAGTGGAGTCATCCTTCTTGGTGTACTGGGGCGTGAGCACGCTTCTGTTAGTTTGGCAAATCCCTTCACTCTGACAAATGGTCTGTGCTAAAGAGAAGGGAAGGTGGCTGATGGAAACATGGCTTCCGCAGGGGACGCCGCCCACCTGGGAGTGAAGCTGGGGAACTGAGGGGGCCCTCCTCTAGGGGCATGTCCTTCATGGTCCTCTCAGAACAAGGCAGGTTCGATCCAGGGGACAACAGGCTGAATGAACACCATCTCCATCAGGAGCAGCTACCTTTCGGCTGGGCCTGCTGAATTCGGCCACAGGGAGCGAAATTAGACCCTGGGAAAGAGGGCCTGGCCAGAGAGCAGGGCCTCGGGGAACGGGCTGAAAGGAGAGGGCGAGAGGGAGTGCAGCCCAGGGACGCTCCCAGGTCTTAATCGGGCTAAAGATTAGCTGGGTACAAGGGGAGGGCAGGCCCGGGTCTCTGGCTCCCCCACTCGCTCCCTCACAACCTCCTTTCCTTTGTTGAGGACACTGGGGCTCAGACCGGCCCTGCAACCCCTTAGCTTCCTGTCCCGCCCACCAGACCCCAGGGCCGCTGGGAGCCGGTTCCTGAAAGTGCGTCTGAGCCACGGAGGCGGTAGGGACCGGGGACGCTGCCGCTGAGCGGGAAGGGCTGCAGGAAGCAGGAGGTAACTGCGGCCGCGGACAGACCACCTGGCCTGCCGGTGGACGCCAAGAGCGGTGAGTGGGCAGAGCAGGCAGAAGTGTGGCCAGGGCTCGGGAGCAACAATAAGGTGGAGAGAAATGAAGGGGACACAGCCCAAAGCCTGGGGTCGTGGGGCCTCCCGGCCGCTCAGCCAAGGGCCGGGGTGACTTCGCTGGCATTTGAAAGGGCACCCCGGGGCCGGCACCTGCCTTGACGAGACCTCAGGAGCTCAATAGACCTTCCAAACCTAATTAGTGTTTAATGGTCTGGAGAGACGCCGCATCGCCGTCACTGGCCGCGCCATGCCGTCCAGCTTCAGGTTCTTAATTAACCTTTAAGGAGACGATCTGCTGGGGCCGCCTCCGCGCGCTGGCACGTGCACATGCACGGCCCTGGGTGCGCGGTCCCACGTGCAAGCCTGGGGCCGCCCCAGTCACCCTGCTTGCAGCAGCCTCCTGGAAATGGGATTAATTGGATTGGATTAATTCTGCCTTGGGATGCCAATGGTGTTGGTGTCCAGGAGAGCCACCAGGGATGAAGGGAAGGACAGAAGGGACCCAGGCACCTGCCAGGCCCTGAGAAAGTGTGTTCTGGCAGGGATCCTCCCTGAGCATGGCCTCAAGGGACAGGGGAGCAATAGCGGGTGCAGCCTCCAGCCCGACGAAATGGGCCTTGACCTGTGGGCATGTGGAGTCACTGAGCAGGAAGAGGGGACAGAACAAGGGGCCAGTGGCACCTGGGAGAACTCTAGTGTCCAGGGAACAGGACCCCTGGCCAGAGGCAGAATTTGGAAGAAAATCAAGAGGACACAGTGGACACAGGCAAAGGTGGGGATACCAGTAGCCTACACCTGAACACACACTCACACCCACCTTATGACACACACATTCCCCACACACCTCTACACTCATACACACTGTCCACACTTACATGCACACTACACACAAACGCACCCACTCACACATTCAACACATGCCTCCACACTCCCGTGGTCACTCACCCACCCACGTTCTTATGTGCACACACACGCTCCAACCCTCACACATACACTCACACCTAAGTGTGACACACTTGCAGGCAGTGTCCATGACCCAGAGACCCTGGCATGTTCTAGGAGGAGGGCTGTGATCGATGCTTATTAATGAAGCTGCCCCAGAGATGGCTAATTGATGGCAGTGTGCGGCTGTTGTCTGGAATTTAACCTGATTCATCATTTAGCCTGTTGGAAGCTGGAGAGCTGTGTTAATTAATGCCAGGAAAACAGACTTGGACAAGCTGGTGGTACAGACTCATATTAGAAAACGGAAAGCAAGGGGCAGAGGGAGGGAGGAAAAGGCAGAGGGGAGAGAGAGAGAGAAAGAGAGAGAGAGAGAGAGAGAGAGAGAGAATGATTAAATCTAAAACCCAGAGACAAAACAAATTCCAAAAAGCAAATGTCGGTGCCATTTCTAGGATGACTCAGGTTTGCGCTTGGCTGGCATCATCAGGCTGTGGCGTGGGGATTAAGAGCAATTTCCTCTAGATTTGTCATTTACTTGGTGTGGGCTTTGCTTTTTTGAACATGCCTGAGGACTCTAGGCCTCATGAGAGTCGGGAAGATTATCTGGGCTTGGGGAGAGTGGGTGAGGGACTTAGGACCCCTCTCCTTATTGTGGAGGAATCTCAGCCCGGCAGATGGAGCACAGCCTGGGGACAGCCCTGGGGAGGGGAGCCGGGGGGGCACCTCAGAGCATCCAGCTCAGGAATGGGCCAGGAGAAGCAGAAGGGAGACTGGAGGAGATGACACAGACAAGGGACTCTGTCTAGCCAGTGCTGTGGGCTGGGTGCCACAACCTTCTCGTTCCCACCCATCCAGCTTGTCAAGAGGCCCAGACTCTAAATCTCCAGAGGTCCCCCCTGTGGACTGGGAAGGGCCTGGGAAGATGAAGGGCCACATCTGATGGCCTTGGGCAGGGGCAGCCGCCATAGGACGGGGTCCAGGAACCTGCTCACTCGGGGATAGGGCCTGAGCACATTTAGGTGAAGACATGAGACCTCAGGCTGAGAGCCACTTGGCAGATGAGGGCGGCCTTGGAGGATGGGCTTTACCTGCCTTGTGAAGCTCTGTTTGGGAGAAGCAAGGAGATGGGATCCAGCTGGAGACTCCTCCTTTCTAATCACAGGACACCTCATGCACCAGGAAGCCCAGCCCCACACCATAAGGGTGTAAGCAAATGTCCAAGAGCCACCGGTTAGAGTGAGGACGAGGCGAACCAGTGCAGGGCTGTGTGGCTGGGCATTTGGGAATCGGGTCACGCTGCTGCCCTGAGGGCAGAAGGCACAGTGCTGAGCTGTGGCCCAGGAAGGATGGGCCTGTGCATCCTTCCAGCCAGGCTTTCCCAGAGACGTGGCTGACAGGCTCCTGCAGCGGAGGGAAGGTCACAGAACGGGCCTTGCCCACAGAGGTACTCAGTGAGCACTGGGTAGATGAATGAATGAATGAATGAGCAAACTCTGTGGCCCATCAGAGCAAGCAGCGCTAGTATTGAGAGACCAGGTAGAGATGGCAGACCTGGGGCAGAGGTGGAGGAGCGGCTCTGGGGAGACAGTGTGGGCCACAAGTCCCTGAGGTCTCCATCACACATGGCCTCCCACTCCAGTCTCAGAAGCTGTCCGATATTTTTGGCTCAGTAGCATCCAAAAGACAGCCTAGGGATTCAAGAGTGGAAAGGAAAAAATCGAATTTGAGTATTTCCTTCAAAACGATGGAAATTCTAAGAGGAAGGACAGAGAGAGAACTAGAAGGAAGGGGAGGAGAGGAAGCGAGGAGGAGGGAGAGTATGGCTGTCGCTTATTCACCAGGCACTTACTAGGCGCCAGGCACTGTGCTAAGAGCTGTGCCTCAGTTATTCCATTTCATCACCTGCAGCCCATGAGGATATGTCTCTAAGGGGGTAAGTAACTGTGCCCTCTCCCACGAGCAAGTAAACAGCAGAGCTAGGCCCACAATCCGGGCCTCGCAACTAAATCAGGGCTTGTTTCAGCCAGAATTATCTATCCACGCTGTTTTTTCAAACATCACACACCCCCATCCTGAAGAGGGTTAGCGACCCAGCCAGGCCGCGCAGGCTAATTAGCCGGTTTCCACGGCAGCGGGTCTTAATTAAGACCACAAGGATCCTCCCACCCTCACCAGCGCAGCCCCAGCGTGTTGGTGGGAGCTGTAAAACGGAAGCGAGGCTTGGAGACAAAGCAGAGAGCCCACTGCTCCGGGCAGTTTCGGCCTCAGCCCTGACTAGGAACAGGGGTGCAGATCCCCAGTCTCCAACCCAGCCATTTCTCACTGTGACCTTCCACTGTGCCTGCCACCACCCGAAGAAGCACCCACAGGGTACCCCCATCGAAACTGGGAGGGAGGGGCCGCCTGGGAGCCCTCCCTCCTGGAAGCAGCAATGGGCTTACAGCTGGGCCTCTAGGTGACTTCTAAGCAGTCTGAGGGGGACCTTCTTCATCTGAGCCCTTTGGGTGAAGGGGAAGCATTTCGTAGACAGATTCCAGAGAGAAAGGAGAGGAGAAGGCTTGAGGAAGGATGAGAAAGAGGAACGAGAGCGGATGTGAGGAGTGTGGGCAGCCAGCCACCCACCATCAGCTCCCAGTGTCACCTGCTGCTGGCCTCTGGACACAGCAAAGCACAGCAGCCTGTTGCATAGCAACCACCCAGGCTGTTTGCAGGGCAGAACCAATGAGAATGCGAGGGCTGCAAAGGGGACCCCCTGGACTGAAGACTGCAGAAATGTTACCCGCATCCCCCAGACTTGGGTTGAAACGAGGGCCCACTCAGGAACCAAGAGTTAAAGTCAAACTGGGGGTCATTTAATCAATTTTTCAAGGACCTCCTGCGCACAAGCCCTGGGTGTCTGTTTTGCCACAGGTGGGAGGGGGCCAGGTACTGAGAGAAAACTGGCTGTTCCTGGTCTAAACATTTGCTTAGCATTTCTCTGCATCCCTGGACCTGGCTCCGCCCTCCTGTTCATGTTGCCTCCTGGCTCTTCCTAAATGTGGCCTTGTGTTATCCCTGCCTCAAACTGAAGGGGCTGCTCTGGCCACTCTGGAGCTCAGGCCCCTCGCTGGTCACACCGGGCCGTCCTCCTCTGCACCTGACCTGCACATTCGCTCACCCTCAGACGACTTTCCTCACACTGTCACATCCTGTGGCCTTCCTTCTTCTCACCTCCTGCCTCTGAGTTGTTCCTGTCCTGTCCCTCCATCGCCCTACCTTTCATATCCCTTGAGTTTGGGTTTCAGAAATGACTGAAGGATACAAGCCCCATCCTGTGTCATTACAAGGTCTACAATGTGGGAAGCACCCATGTGCCTGCCAGAGCTCACTCCAGCCCCAGCTTCACCCACACACCCGACTTCTCACACCCTACCTCCACACCGGTATGTGTGCCTGGACTGGGTCACAGCCATGTCACTGGGTCAGTGGCACCTGTGCTGCTTCTTGGTGACCTTCCTCACCTCGCCGAGGGTCACTTTTGACAGCAGCAGACCAAAGTGAGTCCAGAGGCAATGATGCTAAAATGATTGGTGTAGTTGGGAGGCCCCAATCGTGGAAGGCTTACTGGAGGAGGAGCCAAAGACTCAGGCTTTTATAGACAAGTGCTGTACAAGAGGAATTGAGAGATGAGGGAGAGATTGGGAGGCAGGGGCCTTGCAGGAAGCACAGGGAGACTGTGAGATATCTCTGTGGGTGACTCAAAGGCCACTTTACCTACTTTGCCCAATGAATGGGCCAGGGCCTTGGCTGGCCAGCCTGCCCCATCCTGGAAGCTCAGATGAGGACAAAGGTGAAGAGCTGACGGGGCCTACATGCCAGGACGTATCCTGACCCAGCAAGCATCAGATGGCCTCTTGGGAGCGGGGACTGAAGCAGAAGCCAGATTTATTAAAAAATCTTATCTGGAGGGTTTGCATTTCAATCAGCTCTGGATTTGCATATTTTAACAATAACCCCCAGTTCTTCTGTCTGGTCGGTGCTCACTAGCTGTCTCTCTAAACGATGATCGCCGCTTCAATAAACTCTTCCTAATCCAAAGGTACAACAACGCCACTTTGCCAGAGGAGGGAGGATTAGAGGTCCTTTCTCTCTGGGCCAGAAACAAGACTGTCCTGCCAGTGACCCATTTCTGGCCTCTGGACACTCCTGCCACCAGGGTACAGCTGAGGCCAGAGGGACAAGGACAGGCCACGACAAAGGATTCAGTCATCCATTTGTTCAGTATTTCCAAAACACCCACTGTGCACCCTGACCGTGCCTCAGCAAAAAATGGGCACAGGCCTTCCCTCGTAGACCAGAGTCAGGCATTAAACGAATAGACCCACACATCCCACCACTGGGACAGGGCAGTGAAGGAAAGAATAGGGAGCTTGAGAGGACACCTGCTTTTGACTGCAAGTCCAAGAGGGGAAACTGAGACCTATAGGCAGCCAAGCAGAAAAGGAGACAGGAACGGCCACACCGCAGACAGACTTGGGTCCCTTGCACCCAAGGAGGGGTGCTGCCACCTGGCCTGGCCAGACTGAGCTTCAAAATCTAGACTGCGGAGTGGAGGTGGGTACCTGTGATAGCTGCTGGAGGTGCCCACAAGTCAAAACCTTAAGATGACAACAGACAATTCCTTGAATCTCTCACCCCTCTATGGAGTAAACCACACGCGATTTATTAAGGAGGTAATTAAAGTACAAATATATTTACAACAAGCTACAGATAATAAGGACTGCATCTGCCACTCCCCTGGACCCTCTAGCTAGGGACAGTAGAAGCCCTCAGGCGAGGGATCATTCTTTCCTCCAGTGTCACTACTGCTAAGCCTGCTAAGCACAGGGACCCAACACACCATGTGATTCAGACCCTGTCCTCCTGACACTTTAAGCAGATAATTTTGTCATTGATTAATTTGTTAATTATGATCTGCTAAGTGCCATGAAGGCAAAGTTCTGGCGGAGGGCAATCTGTAGACGAAGCTACCTGAGAGCTCATTGGTGAGTTCCCTTCTCTGTCCGTGGCAGAGTGGTGGCTTCCTCATCGCCAGCCTTTTATACCAATGGCTGAAGATGCCCAGCCTATCACCTCAAAAGTGCCTAGCATTCATCTTTAACAGACACATTTTGGGACAGTGTCCCTATGCTTGGGAGGTGCCACCCTTGGGTTTTAAAACTCAGCCATTACCATCTTGAAATTCTCAACATTATCCTAGAACTTGTGTTTTGTAACTGAAGTTGTGGGAGAAAAGAGTATGGGATTCATACTGTTGGGGTCCTACATATTATTGGAGTCTTTGCTCATCCACGCAGTTCTCCAGCCCATCTTCAATCATGACTGCCCTCTCTGCCAGGACGCAGTAGCCTGGAAACAAGTTGAGCGGTCAGGGCCAGGCACACTCACCCCGTGGGCGCCTAGGCTGGCAGCGCTGCAGCATGGCTGGCAGTCAACAGAGGTTCACTGTCGGTGGGTCACGCATCTCACAAGGAACCTGGCACATTCCTGGCACAATTCTCAATACCTGAAGATCTGCCTGTCCATCTTGGGTTAGGGCAAGGGTCCACAGGAAGAAGTGAGGTCTGGTTCAGCTCCCGGCACCAACCCTGAGCTGGGGCAGGACACATATTGCTGTCTGCCTTCTCCCTCCCACTGGCAGGTCCAAGATTCGGTTGCAGGTAGGATTCTGGGAGACTGTGAGAGTCCTCATGCCTAACGAGTAATCCACTGGGACCTTTCCCTACCTGGGCAAGTGACTCCCTTCTTCTAGCCTTTAAAAATCTGTCTTGCATTTGTTCCTTTGGGCCAGCTCAAGGCACCTACCAGATGCAAGCCACACAATCCATTGTGTGATTTTTGGTGATTCTGCATAGGAGGCAAATGGCCTGATATTTGCATGTAAAACTAGCATTGCATAAAATGAAAATGAATGACAAAATTCATTTTAATGATTTATAGTTTATATTTTTCTTTACTTGAAACAACATCAAATAGAAAATTTAAAAAACCATAAGGGGTTTTTAGAGAGAGAAAGAGAAAGAGAGAGAGGGGGAGACTGGCCATGGAAGAAAGGGAAAGCTTGATATTTTAGTATTTAATGACACTTTTTCTTACTCTTGGAACAAGGGGCCCTGCAAATTATGTCTTGCCAAAGCCTGCATGCCCCACTGGGCCCCGGCACGCAGAGTCTGCCCTTTCACCATTGCCTGACATGCGTGCTGGGAGAGGAGAAGAAAGAGTGTGAAGACTGAGCTCTCTATGAATATAAAAAATGGAGCTGAAAACAGTAGTGATGATGAGGAATGGGAACCAGGTCCACAGAAGTGCATCCGTGGCTGAGGGAGAAGGACCGCCCTCCTCAGGGATCACCCAGGAACAGCTTGTGGGAAGCAGGACTCACAGGGAAGGCTGTGGGCTTGGACAGGATGAGAATCTGGGTTCTCCTTGTGTATCTCATGAATCGAGGAAGCTGAGCCCTTCTAGTGAGCTTAGAAAAGCTAAGTGTCCCCTTGTGGTCACACATCTCAAAAGGAGCCAGAAAGGACCTGTGCTCGGAGGTTTGCACACCCACTCTGAAATCACATCTGTGGGCTCAGCAGCCCTCAGGAGAGCACACTGACTGTCCCCCTGGGCCACCACAATAACCTCAGCTGCCATCTGGTCTATCCCCGCCTCCTGAGCACCATTAGTCCACATCTTGAGGCGTTTCTGCTCACAGATTGGGAAACCGGGGGAGGCTGATCTTTGTTGAGAGCTCCTTTTGCATTTCCTGCACTGTCTCGTCTCATCCTAATCCCTCGGGCCAAAGTGAATTCTTCTAACACGGCTGTGATGTCACACAGCACTAATCAAGCGTGCACGTACACTTACAAGAGCATGCACGCAGGCCAGGCAGTCAGGAAAGCTCATCAGCCCTGCGTTTGGGTGTGGAGGGAACACTCCAGAGAAGAGCCCCACGGTGCTGCGGCCAGAAGGGGAAGTGGGGCGAGCTATGAATGGACACCCCTGGGGCCCTTTCCAGCACTGGCATTTGGGAGGTATCAGACAGTGGAGGATAAGGGAAGACTCAGGCTCTCCCCAATCTCCATGCCAGCCCTTAGGAAGGAGGTTGCAGCAAATGTTACGGTCCCGCCCTTTAGTGGCAGAACACAGGCAGGCACTTCGGGATCGCTCTGGTACCCCTCCAAGACTGGCTCTGCTTTGGTAGGGTGCCCATGCCAGCCTCCAGGAGCCCCTTGTAAGGCAGGGGAGAAGAGACACACACAGACAGGAAAATGGCTCTCACACAGCCCAGTGAATACAGCCCAGGTTGTTCTAAGAGGACCAGGAAATGAGGAACTGGAGCAGGTGGGGTTAATCAGAGCCACTTTGCTAAGGGGGATGGCATGCTGCGCCCTGGCTCCCAGGAACAGGTAACAGAGACCTGCAGAGACTCGTGGGGAATAGACAAGGCAGACCAGAGCAGAGAAGAGGCAGGGAGTGGGGAGGGACAGGAAGGAGAAGGAGTCAGGAGAGTCTGGCCTGTCAGTCTGTCTGCCCACCAGCCACAGGCGTCTCCTTTCGCAGGGAGCCACGCTGGACAGGTGAAGCCTTTCAACCAGCTCAATCATCGTATTTATTCTAATTGTATCGTAATCGTCCCCAAGGAGGCTGGTTCAAACGAGCTTGACATTATTAAAATTTTAATGCCCAGTTTTCATAGCTGAATGAATATTTAAAGGGTATGTCCCAGCTTAAGTTATGATGATGAAGAAATTAATGGAATGTCTTGTTTAATGCATTGATATGTGTTGACGCAAAAAGTGGCAGAGGGATGAGGAGGGGGGCAGGGCAGCGAAGCCAGCATGGAAGGGGCCAGGGAGCAGAGAAAGGGCTTTGGGGAGCAAAGATGTCACCGAGTCCCGGGGCAGGGTCGCTTGCTTCCCCTGAGAGGGGCACTGGCAAGAAGAACACAATCCACAAGTGGTATCCCCAGAGGACTGACAGTAGGAGCCGCCAAAGAGACATCAGGGAGCTGTTCCTGACCACGAAAGGCAGCCCAGCTGGGCGAACCCCCTCAGACCCCTGGACCCAGACCCAAGGCCACAGGCCCTCCATGGAGACACTGATGACATTCATTACGGAGAGTCAGGGGCAAACTGCAACCCAACCAGGCTCACGCCAGCACAGTGCTAGGATCACCTCAAGGGAGACCACACAGCCGGAAGGAACAACTGGACCAGGAGCATGAGACAGAACAGACAAGGCACTAGAGCGGTACAGAGGCAAGGGTGGGGGCCAGGACCTGAAGGGCAGAGAGGTAGCAATCACCCCTGTGGGTCTTTCATTCTCCTTCCTGGGTCTTCTCTCACTCCTCCTGGCCACGTGGTCTCCTGGTCTCCCCCCACCCTCGGCCAAAGCCACACTCTGTCTTGTCCTGTCCCCATCTCTGCAGTCTAGCCCAGTGTCCTCTGCCCAGGCCAACTCTGTTTACACCTCCCTCTTCAAGACAGAACCAAGGCTTGGCCCAGAGCAGGGCTAGGGACAGGAACAGGAGGCCCTCCCTGCACGCCCCTGTCACCTGTATAGAGTCAGCTCCAGCTGAGAAACAGTTCCAAGCCATGGACAAGAGGACCACACTGGGCTTAAGTCAGGAACATGGGACCGAACATCACAAACACCCAGGTACTGAGGACAGGGGACAGTGGAATGACTACCTGAAGGTGGAATGCCCACCAGAGTGGAAGGCTCCATGCACAGGGAGATTTCATTGCCTCGTTTAATTTACCATCAAAATGGGACTCATCTTATCAAAAATAGCTCTACCCCAGGCCCTGCCAACTGCTCTCAGGCCCATCCAGGGAAGACTGGCACGGGTCAGAAAAAGGGGTCTCCTCCCAGTGGCCTTCACTTCGTCCCTACAGCACCCCTAAGGCTGAAGAGTCTGCCGGTCATGTTCTGGCCTGGAATAGGCAGCTTTGCTCCCTGCCTTGACTTCGCACATGCGGTCCTGATAGGCAGCCCCTGTCTGCCCTTCCCGGTCCTCCTCCCCGTCCTTGCTAGGTATATCCCCCGTCAGACACCCTGTTCCCCACCCTCTGCCCTCTGCTGTAGACTTTCCTACACCATCCCAAAGCCCTATCCTGCCTGGCTCCCAGCATCTTCTGAACACATAGGCAGGTAGGCGTCAAGAGTCCTGGGTTCGTCCTGGTATCACCATTTACCACCTATGTGACTCGGGCAGGTTTCCTAGCTTCTCCAAAGCTCCATCTCATTGGCTGAAGTTAAAGTGAATCTATTCACATACATCCTACAAGTTATAATCTAGCAATCTAACATGTACAGCAGAAGTTTGTGTTCTCAAGAGTGTTGTACACCTTCGGGGAGGAAGCTTGAGCAACCTGTGCCCCTCGCCTGCTGCAAGTCAGCCCCCAGCCTTGAGTGTGGCTTTTGCATGGAAAATGGGGGAACCCTGTGATATCGCCCCCTCCCCCAGGCTATGGACCAGGCTTCATGGATTGAAGTGTTCATTTTATCTGCTGGGACTGTCAGAGCAAGAAGACTGGCAGCTTAAACTACCGCAGATCTGGAGGCAGGAAGTCTAAACTCCAGGTGTGGTCAGCATCTATGCTTCTTCATGACTTGAAGAGGGCTACCTTCTTGTCGTGTCCTCACATGGACTTTTCTCTGTGTGCTTCTACCTCTGGTGTCTTTTCTTATATAGACACCACCCTGTGGAATTAGGGCCTGCCTTTATGATTTCATTTAACCTTGGTTGCCTCCTTAAAATTTCTGTTTCCAGATATAGTCACATTGGGAGGCACAGCTTTACCATATGCGTCTGGGGCAACACAGTTCAGTCTATAATAGGGATCATATAGACTAGCCCCCAAAAATGAATAGAACATCAAGAGGAGGAGGCTGAGGGCAGGAAAAAGCCTGCAGGCCCAGGCAGTGAACCTGAGTGGGGAAGGAAGGTGTGGTGCCTGGGGTGGGCCTGGTGCAGGAAGAAGAGGGCCACACTCCGGGCTGAAGAGCTGGTGTTCAGTCTGATGGCTCAAAGAACCTGGCCCTAAACTGCCATTCCCACGTGGATATTTTCTGTATTTTCTTGCTCCTGGGTTCCCTCTTCCCAGAGAAGCTGAGGTCAGTGATAGAAAATACACAAAGGCCAATGACCATGACATTGTTAGGGCTGCACGGCCCCTCCTGGCTGACTCTTGGGCATGTTTCCTCACTAGCAAGATGGAGGTAAAAATCCTGTGAACTTACATAAGCTCTAAGCCTGTTAGAAATATGCACAAGAGAATATTGTACACTGGCCAGAACTGGGTCCGGGCCAGACCTCAGAACCTTCCTGGAGGAGAAGCACATTGCAGGTTTGAGGGACAAGGAGGAGGAAGGAAGTGCCCAGGGGGAGGGACAGTCTGGGAAAGGGTGAGGCACTGAGTTCCAAAAAGCAAATGACAATGACCTGGCTCCCTCCTGGAGCCCTCCGCCACAGCCAGGCACCTGGTCAGCCTTCTAGACCCTCCCCTCAAGTCATCCCGGAAAGGTGGTGGTTTGTGAAGAAGCCAGAAACGTCATCACACCCCTCTTTCTTCTTGTGGTTAGAGTGTGCTGTAGACAGTTTCTCCTGCTGCCAGAGCGTACATGCACAGCATCTTTCTTTGTTTTCCTCAACTCCATCAGGGGTGTCAAATGGGGACCTGGAGACAAACAGCGACACCCTGTCCCCTCCGTGGGTACGGGCCCCCAGGCCTGTCTTGCCAGCCCTGGTTCCCTATACCTCCTTCCCTGTCTGCTCTGTGTCGTGCCTCCTGCTTCTGTCCTTCCTTGCTAGGCTCTGTCCTTCCTCTGGCCTCAGCTTCACCTTGCTGAGTCACAGCATCCTCATTTCCCCCCTGGTTGTCTGGATGTAGCCAAAACTCACTCTGAATCCTAGACCGGAAGGCAGGAGGCTTGTGACTAGCTGGCCCAGCCCCTGTACAGGAGGAGAATTGGCAACAAAGTCTCAAAGCACGGGACTGCGGTTCCTGACCTCGTCCTAATACAGGCTGGCCCAGGAGGGAAAGTCCAGGACCTCTGTGCCTCAACTTCTCCATCTGTAAAGTGGGGGTGTATGTGCCGCCCTGCCTGCCTCTCAGAGACCTGTGTTTATGAAACAAACGCAAATGCAATAAGGCATCCGAGAAGGACATGGCAGGCAGCACTAGCAAAGTCATAAAGCACGATGCATCGGCGTGATTTCTATCATTTTTATTGTCTGAAATACGTTGGCAACTCAAAGCTGGAAAGCCCAGCCTGGTGCCTGCAGGCAAGAGTTGAAAACAGCTGTGGAGCCAGGATGCTTGGAGTTCAGAGACCCCTAGTGGCCGGAATGGCGCATTGACATAGATCCTGCGAGAGGCCGGGGGCCCGCAAGCCTAGAGAGTCAGTCTGGCGGTGCCTCGAGGTCCCCGCAACGCCAACACCAAGGGAAACAAGTGACTGGGCTCAGCCCCCCTACACCTGAGGGCACAGCGCTGGCCGCAGTCAGGAGCCCCAGCCCTGAGCTCTGCTCCAGCCAAGGTGCTGGGAGCCCCACAACTCCAGCAACTTCCATCCCACGTGCAATGTCGGGGAGACGCCACGGATGGGGCGAAGCTCAGAGCCATGCTCTGGGCGGGGCAGGGTCCGTCTATACCCAGACCAGCTTGTTCTGGCAGTGTTAACTGTCTCGAAGGACCCAGGGCTGGGTCACAGGTGAGCCTTGGGTACAGGACCTCATGGATGTAAAGGGCAGGAGCGAGCATTCCGTCAACCTCGGATTGTGCCACGACAGGCTAGCAAGAGCTGCTCAAAGTGGAAGGGGAGCCCCAGGGTGTCTCCAACCCAGAGCAACTCCAATAAGGGGGCCGTGGGACTGTGCGGTGGCGGGGAGATGGACGTGTCTTCGGGAGGTTGCCCAGCAACAGCTTGTGGGTGGGGGCGGCTGTGGGCGTGGTCTGTGCAGGAGCACGTGGGCAGCTGCGAGCGCAGGGTGTCTGCCTCTCTCCCAGGCCCTCCGTGACGCGTCCCCTGTGCTCTGTTACAGATGAACCGGCCGATCCAGGTGAAGCCCGCGGACAGCGAGAGCCGAGGAGGTAGTAGCTGCCTGCGCCAGCCCCCTTCACGTGAGGGCCCACTTGTCTCTGCCCCTCCCTCCCCTCCTCCTTGCCCACCTGGTCCCGGTGCAGCGATTTCCTGCCTCCTCCTCCTGCTCCGCCCCCAGAGGGGAACCGCAGGGCTGGAGGTTGGTGTCTGGCCTTTGGAGCTCTGAGTGACTGGTGTGGAAAGACAGTGGGGGACAGGGAGACTGGGGACTGCTGGCTGCAGGTTCCCGCTGCTCTAAGGAAAGTAGTAGTATGTCCTGGGGCGTTCCCTGCCCCCTTTGTGAAGGGATTTGAGTGAAGAGGTGCCTGGCCGGGAGGTAGGAGTGGTTGCAGCCCTTCCCGAAGATGAGTCAGGTTGGAGGGAGTCTGTCTGAGAGGCTGTGGTGCAGTGTGGGACACCAGGCTGGTGTGGAGGTGAAGACTGGAGAGTAGATGCCAGTACAAGCAGGCAGACAGGTATCTGGAAGGGGACAGAGGAAAAGGACATGGCCTCGCTCACAAATGCTTGCCCTGGAATGTGGAACCTGCCAGAGCCTAACATGAGGTGGCTGAGCCCCTCAGTGGAGAGCTGGGGTAAGAAACTGCTTCATGCTGTAGTTCAGTCTGAAAGGGCAGGACAGGTGGCAGCTAGAGACACCTCTGCCCCCAGTGACAGCCCCTCTGGAGCTGCATTTCAGCTCCAGGGATAACCTGGGCCCGTTCTGGGCACAGACCTGTCCCTAGGATGCTCTAGATAGGATCCAAACATGCTTCAATTTTAAAAGAAAATGAAGGGAGAGAAGAAAGTACCTTCAGCATCAGCCAGACCTCCATCACCCAGTGCTGGCTCCTCTCGCAGCAGGCTGCCCCCAGTAATACTGAGCCCATCCTGACTCCCCTGAGGGAAAGAAAGAGACACATCAGCCCCAAAGGGAGGAAGCAATGTACAGCCCCCTGCTAGGTCCCCTGCTTCTTGGCCAACTTCCTTGGGCAGAAGGCTATCTTCCTTCCTGCTTCTCACCTTGCTGACCACCAGCCCCTTGCCACTTCTCAGTGGGCCTCCCACCTACTGGCCCTGCCCAGCCTCAGCCCTGAACTATGATTTCAGCCACTTCTCTGGGCAAGGCCGAGAACTCCCAAGGAAATGCTGTGTCCTGTCCACTTGTGAGGGACCCCAACCCAAGGACACACAGAGGCTTAACCAGGTGGAGAGCTGAGCAGCCCCACATCAGGACACCCCCAGCGGGGAGGAGGGGGAAGGACCTACTGCCTCCAGCCTTTATCAGCAGTGGGAGAGACTTGGCCACCCTCCTACTAGAAAGGGCCTTCCCCAGAATTGGAACTGCCCAGGAAGACTTAGAAAAATTTGGAATACTTCTCCAGAATTACTAAGGGAAGTGTAAGGAGTTGAGGCCTTTCCTGCTCTAGAAGGTGACATTGGGTACAGCCTCCAAGGTGCTCCCCAGCCCTCCTCTCCCAGAAAGAGGCCCAGGGGTCTAGAAGATCCAGGTAGCTTCCTGGCCAGGAGCTCCTGGCCTTATCGGCCAAGCCCTACACCAACCTGTTCTCCGGCCCAGATGACCATGTCTACCACCCTCCCCAAGCCCAGAGTCCACCGCCACTTAGCTTTTCCTGTCTAGTAGCTCAGCCAGGCACTGTGGAGTGTCTCCCCCACCCCCATCAAAGTTTACCAGGAAATTAAAGCCAAAAAGTAAAATAGACTAAAGCTACTCAAAATCTGGAAAGCCAGTTGTCTAGAAGGAACTGCAGTGTGACCACAGGTGGCCTCCTTGCCCCCGGGACCTATGGTCCCTCCCAGCGCACTCCCTCACCCTCTAGTTCAGTCCAATACCCTGGGGACCCAGCAGAGCCTGACTGGGCACAAGGTCTCTATGACCTGGCCCTTCCTAACCTGGGCCTCCCGACACATGCACCAGACTTGGGCTGGTGTCTTGCTGCTGCCTGAAGAAGCCTTGTGCCCAGGGGCACAGACACACCTTCCCAGATCCCGCTGAGCACGTCCAGCCCTAAGGACCCTGACAATCGGGTCCATTTAGTTGAGGGGCAAAGAAGCCTCAGGTGTGAGGCATCTGAATGAACAAAGTCCACTTGGCTAGTGCCAGCTGTTCCTGCCCTTTTCCAGGCAGTGACAGGAGCGGTGTCCTTGCCCAGCCTCCAGGACTCCAGAGACCCAGGAGCCTTGCCTGGAGACCATCTCCAGAAGGTGGGCCCGGTAGGGCCAGGGTCACCCAGGCCTGCAGGGACTCACCTGCGGCAACACTCCATTCAGGTAGCACAGCCAGAAGACAGAGAGGCAGCGACAGAGGGAAAAGCTCCCAGTGGAGGCAGGCGGCTTAGACAGCAGGTGCCACCAGAGTCCCAGAGTGCAGTCATGGAGGAAGGGACGGCCAGGAGCCTCAGAGGAGGTGATGCTTGAGGAGGTGGCACTTCTGGCCTTAAAGGACGGGAGATGCCACATGTGGAGAAGAAGCAACAGTGCCACGAACTAGGCCCCTTGGAGAAAAGCCTTGGCGGGAGCAGGCAGGCCCAGGACCGCAGTGTCCAGAACCCTGGTGGGTTGTCAGAAGTCCCCTCTCCCTCCGGCCTCCTGGAGCTCTACCTCCACCTCCACCCCTTTCTCCCTCACTTGCCTGGGAGGCAATCGCTCTCTGACTCCAAGTTGCTAACCTCATCTCCTTTCTCCCATATATCTCCTGCTGCTGACACTTGCCCCAAGCCAGATTAATCAGCTCTTTTATTCTTCCTGCGGTAGAAAATGGGGAAAGAAAGCCAAACCTAAACATCTATCTATTAATTGCGTATTCAATATTAAACAGTGAGATGGTCCTGAGTCAGCAGTATCACCAAGCTTTTTTTTTTTTTAAGAAAGTTGGTTTAAAATAATTTAATATCCATTAAATACTTCTTCTGGGGGAAAGAGAGAGAAGAGAGAGAGGAACGTGAAAACTGATTAAAGAAGCGGGGAACAAGAACAGGAAGGGTGGGATGGAAAAGGAACGTGATAGGGAGTGGGCAGGAGAGGAAGAGAAGAAAGAAGGGAGCAAGAGAAGTAGAGAGGTAAGGGGGGGAAATAGGAGGAGGGAGAGAGACCTTGAAGAAAGTGGGCTGGGAGGAGACTGGAGGGGCTAGAAATGAAATTGCCTGAGAAGGAATGGAAAGTGGGCCAGGCCCTGCTCAGCAGTTGGTTCTATCCTTATCTGAGCTCAAGAACTTTGTTCCCAGGCTCTCTGTGTCCCAAAGACCTGAGGACATGGGACACGGGACATGTGTGTCCCTAGAGCAGTGGCGGCAAACCTAAGGCTTGAGTTACACAGCAGGCTGTTTGTTATCATTGAAATGTCTAAAAGTTTCACCATCACTGCCCTAGAATCTCCACCCATTGCCCACCAGGTGCACTTGAATGCTGATGAACAGCACGCATGACTCATATTCTGCTTAAGAAACCTCTAGGGACCTTGAGCCAGGTCAGGAGGAAGGCACCTCACACAGAGGCGCCCACTGCCCCGGCACAGCCGCTCATTCTACTTCTGGTGCTTCTAGAAGCGTCCTGTGGTCACATCAGTCCACACACATGAGGAGAGGGTGTTCTGAGTACGGACATAGAATGTCTGCAGGAGACCTGTGGCTGTAGAAGCAGCCTCTAATTCCCAGAGCTCAGGTCTCTGATATGGATGGATTGTGAGCTGAGGGAATAGTCAGGGGCTCAGTTCTGTTTTCTCTGGTGTGAGAAGCACAGTGAGGCTAAGTCCAGCAGGCTCTCAGGGTAACAGGCCCAACTCCAGGCAGTTCGAGATCCCCGCAGACTTGAGCTAGATAAAAGCAGGACTGCATTAGGGAGCCCCTTGAGAGGGAAGCCAGGTGAAGCTGAAAGCCATCTTCCAGGCTGTGCCACCACACTGCTCCTCCCCACAGGCCCGGCATGGAAACCTCACGTGCATGCACACATAGTTGGGTGGTCGTCGCTATGGCAGAGTCAGGTCCAGTTGTTGCCAAATGAAGTCACCAGCCAACACAGACCTTTAACTGTGACAGGTGAGGCCCAAGCTGGGTGAACAGGCTGCTGAGTTTTCCTGGCGAGGCCTTTGTTGGGACCAGGGAAAGGAGGCTGAGGCCTGAACTTAAGGGAACCTAGAGAGAGGCCAGATGAGCCCATGGAAGGGGGGCAGGTGAAAGCAGGCAGGACACTGATATCGCCATAGTGACAACCTGCTGCTCTCACCGGCTGCAGGGCCTGGAGTAGACTGGGAAGGGGCCAGTAGGAGCAGCTCTGAGCTCCAGCTATGAAGGAAGGCCTGGAGAAGTAGTCCTGGTAAGCTAAGATTGGCAGACTTTCCAGGGAAGCTTCTGGAAGGCAGAGAAGCCTCTTTCACACCCACCTACCCTTCCCACGCCTTGAAGGATTGCCTGGGGCCGAACGACACTGCAGTTTCCATTTGCTCCCAGGACTTCCTAGACGTGGAAGCCCACATTTCTCCTCTCCACCTATCTCTGTCCCTCCAATCTCGCTGTCCCTGTCTCTCAGCTTCTCTCTGACAGGACTTGGGCAGGGCGAGGAGGGAGTGGAGGGTTGGGGCAGGTGCCACAGCCCTTGAGTTATTGTTTCCACTTGGACCCTCAGGCAGGTGCTGGCTGAGCCATTTAGCTGAGTTCTTGCGGCCTTTTGCTGCCCCTTGTACATTTAACGACATCTTCAGGGCGTCCTTCCTCTCACCACAGCGGCACTGGTGTGGCAGAGGAGTCCCGCTGGGCCAGCTAATGAGGTTGGACACAATGTGTGTGATGCTACTCCCAGGCCCTGCCTGAGGCCACATTCCCCACCATAAACCCAGCCCCAATTCCCTCCTCCCAACTCCTCCACCATCTGTAGCCCCATCGGGTCCTGTGGCTTTTTAAATCCTATTAAGTTCCTCATTTTTCCTCCAAGCATCATTTTATTTCTAAACAGACAGACCACGTGCTGTCTGTGAGGGCTCTGAGGGGCTGTTGGGGACCAGCTGAGTGGCGTGGGCCCAGGTGGGGCAGCTGCACGCTCCTGCGGTGGTCCTGGCCTGCGGGCTTGGCTGGGACAGACCAGTGGCTGCAACTACTGACCTCCCAATGCTGGCTCTCTCACTTCCAGCCTCTCTAGCTATGCAATCCTGGACACCAGAAAGGCAGATTTAGTGTCTGATGAAATAGACGTGCAGACTGGTCCCACTTCATGAAAATGCAGTATACAAAAGTATCTATTTTCCAGTCCTCAGAGGCAGCAAATGACTCACTGGACAGAAGCTTCTGGCGGAACAGAAACCCCTCAGGGTTCTGCCGAGGAAGCCCTGAGGCCAGGCAGGAGGGGTTGCAGAGCAATGGAAAGCTGGTGGCCAGATGCAGACAAATCTGCAAGTGCACAGGGTCAGTAAGAAACAGTCTGGTCCTGGTCCAGCACATCTTGACCTCTAATTTGGGGCTGGCCGGGAGACCCCAGGAGGAGCAGAGCCAATGCCAGCCCCACCCAGAGGATACAGTCTGGGATGAGAAGGTGTCTAGAGGCTGAGAGGCCTCAAAAAAACCACCTAAACAAGAAGGAATCAGAGGCTGAGGATTTAGCTCAAGTGGTAAAGTGCTTACCTAGCAAGTGCAAGGCCCTGAGTTCGATCCCCAGCAGCTCCCCTCCCAAAAGAGAAGGAATTTACACCTTGGAGCAGAAGGTGCCCCACCCTCATATGCCTCTGTGCTTTCTGAGAGCCCACCAAAGGTCCTGAAAGCTGGGCCGTATGTGTCTCACTGTGTGCACACAGGTGTGAATGTGTGTCTGCTAGGGAGTGTATTTCCTTGTCCCCTCCCACACCCTCTTCCAAACCAGTCTCCCTAGTTCTTCAGGGCGGTGACAGCGCCATCCTCCCTTCCCAGAGCTGGAGCCTGGGGGGCAAAAAGTAAAATAAACCAGGGGAGAACTGGTTGGGGAGAACTAACTATCTTATTGGCCAGGACACAGTACCTCAGGGGCCCCAGGGGTCCCATGAGCCACCCTTTCCCACAAACCTGCCTTTCATCCAGCCCCTCCTATTTTTATCAAAAAGCAAAACAACCCCACAGTGCCTCTCTGTCTTCTTTTCCAGGACAGGCAACCGCTGTTTTGTCCTCCTGTCCTGTCCCATCTGTTCTGGAATTTCTCAGATTGTACTGTAGATTGTTGTGTTTTTCTTTGAGCAAGCCCTTAAGCCCATGTTCCAGCTGATCTTTTATTTACTTGAGTCCAAGATTTATTTTGGACTGATTTAAGAAAAGACATTCTGAAGCAAGAGGATCACAAATTCGAGCCCCACCCAAGCAAGCACCTTACTGACGTAGTGAGATATCGTCTCAAAATTATTTTCTAAAAAATTTTTTTTAAAAGGCTGGGGATAGGGGTCGGAGATTTAGCTCAGTACTACAGCACTTGCCTAGCCAGCACAAAGCCCTGCATTCAATCCAGCAGCACCAAAAACAAAAGAAATTAAAATAAAAAGGCTGGAGATGTAGCTCAGTGTGAAGACCTTGGGTTCATACCCCAGTGCCCCTCCTCAAATAGACATTACAGTATTCAGGTTGAGAAATTCATAACAGATAATATACCACGACCTAGATATTCAAGATGGTCAGGGAGCAGAAAATTAGACACTGCCTGGCCAGGCCAGGTTACCACCTAGGGCCTGGCTTTCCTGATGGTCAGAAAGTTATATCACATAACTGATCAAAGTCCTTCCCAATTTTGTTGAAGCATTTCCAGCTGTTAGTTTCTCTAGCTCATGGGGCAGCAACCCCTTCCTTGTGGTTTTATTCTCAATAATCCCTATTCCTTATGATTTCAAACAATCTTTGTTTCCTTTCTTTCTCACCCCCCACCTTAAATGAAATTTTAAAAATCCAGGAACCCCTCTCCAGTTTACAGAACTAGACCCCAAACAGCAGCTTCGTGAAGAAAGGTCTTTGAGGCTGGGAAGAAAGTGGCTGGGGGGAAGCATCCCCAGGGAGGGCCCAGGGAGGCTCCAGCGGGGCAGACACACATTATAAATACATCTGTAACTCCTGCCATAGGTGCGAAAATATAATTAACTGCAAACCTGCTGAATTTAAATGGACTTTAGGTTTTCAGCTGGAGGAGGGGGTGTTGATTGATCTGCATTTTGTTTTTGAAGTTTTTTTTTAATGCATTGGGAAAGTTAAGTTGAAACTCGCAGCAACTCAACAAATTCCCTCTGGCCCCGGCTAATTTAGCAAAGGATTGTTTCAGGGGAAATGGGATATTAATCATAGCAAATGGCCTTCTGGATGATATTTAAAAGCTGCCTCCTGCCTGTGTGCCCAGGAATAGGAATGACAGAGAAAGGGCCCCCTCTGGTGTCCCACCCCATCGCCAATCCCATGGCACCCTGTCCTTAGCAGTACGAGCTTGGAGGAAGTGGATCCCACGTCCCTTGGGAGATTGGTAAGAGGACAGAGAAAGAGAAGGTCCTCGGTCAGCCCTTCCCGGGCCAGGCAGTCCTCTGCACTACACTGAATGAGCCCTCTCCTAGCTCCTGGCACACCACACTGGGTAGAGCCTGATAGCAACATGAGCATAGGGAATGATTCCTGGTCTGGAAAGTAGGAAGGGGGAAGAGACAGTGTGGACCAGAGATGAGAGCAGGTGGCATCTGCCTGGCCACAGAGGGGGCACATTCAGAGAGCAGAGCTGCCCGAGGGAGAAAAATGGCCTGAACCCAGGCACCTCTAGAGCTAGAATGCGGGATCTGCTTTGGGAGAAGGGCAAGATATGGGAACCCAGATTTCCAGAACCTGCTTTGAATGGACCCATTTAGGCAAAGGGAGGATGTCTCAAGCTTTCAGACAGATGAGTCTGGGGATACTCAACCATATGGAGGGAGGAGCCCAGATCAGGGAGTGGGCAGGGACAGGGCCAGTCTTTGTGACCAGGTCCCCTGATTCTGAATTCCCTCCCCTTCCCTCATTGCTGCCCTCCTTTGAGAGCTGTGCTCTCCTATTGCAGAGCGGATGGCGACACCTCCCTGAGCTGCTGTAGGTGGAACACAGCTGGTGAACTGTGGAATCTCCCCACTGGCTTCTGTTACAGTTGTCATTTTATTTTTAGAGTTAGTCCACAAGGCGGGGAGGGGGAGAGGTGGCACAGTGAAGATCTCTGACAAGGTTTGATGAACCGAGCACAAATAGAAATCGTACTGCCCAGGGCCAGAGCTGTACTGAGCATGCGAATTACCAGAATGAGGCCAAAGAAGGAAGGCTTCCCAGAGGTGGTGATAATGGGGATGACAGACTGCATCCAGGCCAAGAGTCACAGGCAAAGGCATGAGAACAGAGATAAGCAAGGCAGATATGTGGCATCCCAGATATTTTGAGTAACAGAAGAATTGGTCCGGCTGGAGAAGAGGAGGCCTTTCTGGAATAAGAAGGCCTGGATTTGGTGCCTTGTGGTCTCATTGGTCCTGCATTGTGGGGCGTTGAATCCGTGGGCTCACACACAGGCAGAGTCTAAATCTGGGGATCCTGTCGCCTCCTGACCTTTGGCCCAGGTGTAGATTCATCCTAGAGTTTTGTTTCTCCACTTTATGTTTCTGCCCAGCTCTCCAGATCAGACAAGCCCTGGACGCTATCGTTTGGCTGCTTTTGCCCCCTCCCAGCCCAGAACAGAGCATACGGGCACCAGTCCGTGCCTGCAGCAACTGCTTCTGGGGCTGAGAGAAGACGACTAGAGTCAGCAGGGCCCGTTCCTGCCGTCAAGTCCTAAGAGTGCCTCGGGACTTACAGGAGCCTCGCATGGGTAGCCGAGCAGCACCCTCATTAATGGATGGGGAGACAAGGACTAGGAGAGGTGAGGTGACCCCCCAGGACCTCACAGCCAGTAATCAGCCTTCATACTTTAGCCTTTGTGCTGTCCTCTCACAGGGCTGAGCTGGAGCCCTGAGCCCTACACAGCGTTCGCCCGGCATCCATGCTGACCATCAGTCCACAGAGGCTGGGGCTGGACACCAGCTTTGGGCTGGACTTCCCAGCTCCTCCCATTCTTCACCCTTGCCCTTTGGGAATAGGAGCAGGGGTCCTCAGCTAGGAGGAGCGGTGGAGCAAGTCTTGGTATGCACACATTGAGGAGAATCAGCCTGAATAGTTAGGGCCTTGTCTGTCTGGGCCTGGCAACAAGACAGGCTTTGCAGAAGCTTGGACATCAGCAGGGGTGTGGACCAGGGACAGAACCATGGCCTTGATACCACATCCCAACACTGGGTAACTGGTCCCATTATCTTGGAAGCCTTGAGCCTTGCACATAAATGTCCAATTGTAAGTGACTTTGGACTTTGTATAGATAGCCCCTGTTCCTGGAGAGCTGATGGGCCATGAAAGACAGATGCACAGGTCTAGGAAGACATCTCTGAGCCTCTGCCAAGTGCCAGAGAAGTTCACAGTCCAGGGCAGAGGATCTACTGACGGCAAAGGGGAACCCAGGCAAGCTGGGGCAGTCAGGGGGCCTTCTAGAGGGGACTTCCTGTTGGAAGGAATTATAGGCTGAGACGCCTCTGAGGCAGGGAGGGCGGGCCCATGGCCCAGAGCCTGTTAAGGGAAACTGAGGAAACCAAGGAGAGGGCTCCAACGAATGCCTAGCTGGAGTTGGGGAACCTCCTGAAGATAATGGGGAATCCTGGTGTCTGTAGAAGGGGTCGGTGTTGACAAAGGCTAGATGCAGGAAGATAGCCACCTCAAGGGGGGCTGGACGGAGCATCAGGGACACCACAAGAGACTCATGCAGCTTCTAACCGTGAGGGGCAGGGCAGGGACATAGGAGTCAAGCCATAAGTTCAAGAGCCCTTTGTGACTATGAAGTAGAAACCCCAAAGTTGCCCTTACCCTGCTAGTACTTGGTGCTTTGAAACTCCAGGCACACACCCACCCATGAAGGTCCTCTCCGATGCCTGCCAGCGGCCTGGCTCTGCACCGTCGGTCCCAGCCCTTGTCAGTCCACTCTGTTTTCTTCAGCTGCTCCCCCACTAGCAGTCTCAGCTGGGAACCCCTTTCCTGCCCTCTGTTTGTGCCATAAAGTTAGGCCTGAGTGGGCTGGGGATTTAGCTCAGTGGTTAGAGTGTTTGCCTTGCAAGCACAAGGCCCTGAGTTCGATCCCAGGCACCAAACAAAACAAAACAAAGTCAGGCACGGGTGTTAGTTTCTCATCTCTCTGTGGAGACTGTCCTCCTTAGGGTAGGCACACCTGCCTCCCCAGTCCCTGACTGGGTACCGGGCCTCACAGACCTAGTTCTGTACTTGGTCTCTGAGCAGGGACCCACCCCACACCTCCAGCTCTCTGTCTGGCCCAGAGGCAACCCCCCATCCCCCCACCCCCCAACTCCACAGGCAAGGGCGGGGCAGACAGGGGGCTGGTGCCGCTGACATTGGCATTCTCCTTGCAGCACATCTTAATAATTTAATGGCTATTAGCAGGGCCGCTGTGGTGATGGGGGAGGGGACCACGGGGGGGAAGATTTATAGAGAGAATTCACTCCAGGTTGGGGTTTTGTCTTCCTCTGTTTTCCTGGCATTTATCATGCATGTTTTAATTTGGATCGGAGAGTTGCTACCATCTGGCCATTATCGCAAAGAAATATTCATTTTCACTGAGTGACACAGGCCCCATTCATCACAGGGTGCGCTGCCTGCCCTGCGACTGTGGGGCTGCACTTTCTCCTTCATTGGAAATGAACCCTGAGCTGTGAGCAGATCCAGTTTGCACTGAGTGGAGGCACAGGGCAGCTGGCCGCCACTGACCCCCCAGGCAGGCAGGCAGGGAGCAACATGTAGGAAGACACCTCTCCCTCCCCTCTCCTAGGGGATGTCTTGGTGGCCCCTTCGTCTCCCCCCGGGCTCCTGATAACCAGTCCCCCTGCAGCCCTCATCCAGGGTGGCTTGACCCCAGAGAGAGCCGTCTTCCTGGGCCCCCAGCTTCTGAGAAGTGTGCTGGTACTGCCCCATCAAGGATCGAAATCGCGTTATGCAATCTTTCCCTACCAGAACGCCACTCTAGTGGTGTCATTTCAGGTCAGGGCCACATGGGGAACAGCAGTCTCCTTTCATCACGTCATGATGGCGCCATCAAGCCTGGACCTGTGGGAAGAGATGAGTCTGCCTCCAGCTGGGACATTTCCTTTTATCTACCTGCTGCTAACCATGGCATGCCATCAGGGGTCACCAGCAGCCCCTGCCCCTTTTCAGTGATGGACGTAGGACCCAAGCACAAGGCTGGGATCCCCGAGGGGCAGCACAGAGCACTGCCTGATTGGGCTAACCCTACTTCAAGCACACTTAGTACAAAGTCATCAAGGTCTGCAAAGCAGAGACAAGAGGAAAACACTCTCTCGATGCAGTATGTGAGTGAGCTGGGGTACTGAGAATTAGTTGGGCCTCCACTAGGCTCCCTGCCCTGGTTGAGGGGAAGGGGTAAGAAGTAAAAATCGACATGTGCTCCATAAAGTCACTCACAAGGCCCCATAGAGATCCAGACTCACAGGTGTGAAGACTTGAGCAAAGAATATCACCCCCCACCACCACCTCCCGATAGCTTTAGACACTCTGAGGAAGGATGTAAATTAGGAACAGAAATAATGCCATGAAACTTTCTTTACCTGCAAGGCAGAATTGAGCAGAAGAGCTTTCCTCTCTAGAAACTCTGCTCCCCCAGGTCCTCAGAGGTGCCTAGGGGCTGAATGACGTTCCTTGCCCCTGTCCTAGAATCTGTGGCCAGACCCCAAAGTTGAGGTCCCAAGCCCCTAGCGGGATCCATATTTGACCAAGACCCAAGGAACCAACTTGAGTCCACAGGCAGGTTCTTGTAAGTGAGCTTTGGTGTCTCTTCCCCAGCAGGCAAGAAGGCCACAGATCGCCTACCCAGCCAGTCAAAACATACACTCTGTGTTCCATAGGCATCAAGTGAAGGTCCGTTTCAGGGGCTCTACTCCCAAAAGAGGCACATGCCCACAAAATTCCGGTTTTTTTCTTCCGGTGCTAGGGATCAATCCCAGGTCCTCATGCATTCTAAACAAGCATTCTACTACGGAGCCACATCCCCAGCCCACAGTTACATTCTTGGTCACAGGTTGTTTGCAGTCTGGCTGGGGCCTGGGGTAAAACCAATGAAACACCTAGAAGACGGGAAATGATTCAGAAGCACCAAGTGAGCCGTAAGTGAGAATCATAAGGTGTTGATGGAAACCAAATGCCCTTCACAGCCCCCTGCTAAGGACCAGGGCCTTTCCATGAGCTGCCATGGTTTTTCTCTCCCCACTACACACTTAAGGATTATTGCTCCATGAGGTGAGGCAAACGAGGCTGGGGCAGAGGTCACTTGCTGGGTGTCCAGCTGGTGGGTGAGCACACAGGAAGGAGGAAAGGCCTCTGATTCTCAGGCTACCTGGCTCCCACACCACCCACGGGAGGTCTGGAGAAACCATGGATGACTTTGTGTAGAGGCTTCAATTTCAAATGGCTGGAATAGTCAGTGACCACGGGCCAGTATGGGAGCCCCTCACTCCTCACAGGGGACTTCTGTGCCTGTCCCCAGTCCTACTCTGGCAGTTACTGAACTAAATCAGCTGATCCCTGCTGGAGCCCTCCCCCTTCCTTCCAGCAGCCTGGGTGAGGTCTGCAGGTTGTGGGTGGTGGAATTCGGGAACATTCCTAAGAGGGTCAAGGGGGTGGGCCAGGCCTCCACCAGCAGAGCATGGCACTGCCTCCTCCCCTGGAGCTCATTCAGTGACACCAGCAGCTCTGGAACATCTGCTCCTCCGTCCGGGACCCGCAATTTGAATAAATTACCCCGACATGGAGGCAGCCTGTTATTAATGGCTCGAGTTTTATAAGATGCTTTAGTTTAATAACATTGTAACCCAGCACTGCACCTCTTCCAGATATTTTTGTATTTTGCCCCTTCCCCTACTCCTGCCTTTGTCCCATGGCTGCCCCCTGGGCTCCATCCCAGCTTACATTCCCACCGGTCCCATCACCCCGACCACACCCTGCTGTGGCTCCCACAGGCAGCACCAACCCCCATCTGCACCCAAGCCCTCCCTTGTAGGTGAATGTGCGTGCCCATCTCCCGTCACCCATCTCCTTCATGGAGCTCTGCCCTCTGGGATGCCACATTGGGTGCCTTCTCCATCACTGTCCCCAAAGAAAGCCCACAGTGACAGAGTGGCTGAAGGAGAGGCAATTTGGAGAGAACATTGTCCCCAGGCCCTCTGTGCTCCTCAACTTACTACTTGGCTGTGACACCTCTAGGGCTAGAGTGAGAGCTTGTCCCTTCCCAGGTGACCAAGCTTGAGAGGCCAGAGCCTACCATAAGACAGGAGGCCAGACTCATCAGACTCTGCTGCAGAGAGGGTCCTGTGAGTCCCTGACAGCTCAGACATGGCAGCCTCAGAGAGGACTTACAGGACCCCTCCGTGCCAAACCAAGTTAACTGTGTAGTTCCCTGTTTCTGGGGCCCCAGGGATGGACGCGGTGCTTGGCTCTGAAAGGGTACATGTTGCGTCTCTTTTATGTCCCCCATACACCCCCACTTACACCCACCCATTCTGAGGGCCACAGGAGACTTGGGCTCTCGCTGCTTCACATTTGGTCTAATGTTACTGTGGGACTCTGCCTTTTGCTAAGAGCCCCACCATTATAACATAATTACTGCTGAAAATGACCTTTAAAATATATTTTAAATTCAAAATGTCTTTAAACCCTTCACTGAGCACCATTTTTCAATTTCAACGACTGTTTTCCTTTTTGGGGGGAATTGAGGGTTAGGGTGTGGAGGAAGGAGCCCTCGACAGGGATTTCAAATGTTAATCTCTCCCCATTGCAGAGGAACCCTTGCAGGGGGCCCAGGAGAGTAGGAGGAGACGTGGCTAAATCAGAGCGGCCGCCCTTGCTCACAGCCCTCAGCCTTTGGGGCCCGGGCCTCCTGGTAATAGACTGCCCACACCTCCGCCCACCCGCGCCTCTGTCGGCCGGTTAGTCTGAGCTTGTCCTCAGCCCTAGGGGCGTCAGAGGAGCCGAAAGAGGTTCTGAGAGCAGCGGAGGACTTAAAGTAGCTCCTTCCCCTCCTCCTCCAGTTTCACTGTTTTCTTCTTCCTTCATGTAGTGTTCAATTCTCTGCCTGCTTGGCACCCCGCAGTGGTCCCCTCGAGTCTTGCCTCTGTCTCGCCTCCATTTCTGCCCTGGCCTGGCCGGGGCGCCCCCGTCTCTCAGGCAGCTCCCTGCTGCCCCTCATGGCTCTGGAGGATATTGGGTCAGGATGTGGAGCTGGGAGAGGAGGCGGTTTCACTGCCCACAGCTTCCCCATCCCCACTCTCCTGAACAGCCTGCAGAGGGGTCTGATTTGCCAGACACACTTCTCATCACCCATAACACACTACACCCCACCACAATGCTGGGGCCCACATTCTCCACATTCTTCAGCCCCACAGCTCCCAGGAAACTACTGTTCCTCCCTCCTGGATGTCTTCTCAAGCTTCCATACTCATGAGTCTGTGTCCCTCCTCTTCCTCCCCACCTCTGGGAAACCTGTTATCCAGCATCACCTCTGTACCTCAGATGTGGCCTTTGGTTGTACCCTCCCTGGCCAGCCTTGCTTTGTGCACCTCATTTCCCCCTCAGAAGGGGGCTTCCAGGGGCTTGTCACGGGCTGGTGATGTGAGGGATAACAGTGATAAGGGGTTGGAGGGATAATAAGCCTTCTCCCTGCAATGCACACTTTTTGTGGTACTGGGGGTTGAAACCAAAGCCTTTACACTAAGCTATGTCCCCAGCTGCTGTTCTTTACGTTGAGACACAGTCTCGCTAAGTCACTAAGTTGACCAAGCTGGGCTCAAATTTGCAATCCTCCTGCCTCAGCCTCCCAGGCTTTCTGGCCTTTTAGAGGAAGTACTTCAGGGGCCCAAGTCCTGCCGCAGTGACAGAATCTCTATTCTCTGTAGCCCCTAGGACATAGCCAATTTGAGCAGTGGGACAGGAAAAAAGAAGAGGTCAGAAAGGCTCTAATAACTCCATCCATTCCTACCAGGAAAGGGTGGCCAAATGGCATCAGTGACCACTGGAAGGACTCTTCCAGTGTACTCTTAAAACTTTTTCCTAAAGCAGTCCAAGTTCCCATCAGCATCCAGCTTGTTCTGTACGCAAGGCAGCACATGTTCCAAAGCCAAATCAAAATGATGTGTGTACAATTCAACTCTCTGGATCACCTGACTTTTCAGATTGTCCACACCACCAACACCCCATTGTCCCCTCTGGCTGCCCAGGCCCAGAGCAGGGAGGAGGCGGAAGGCGGAAGTCACACTGTGCCAGAGACCCCTACGTGCACATGAGCTATGGGAACAAGAGAACACCTTGTTTCCTCATGTTTGTAATATCAATTAGATGCCAGTGACCTAAATCATTTACAGCAGTGATACAGCCACTCAAGGAGCCATTAGCAGAGCCAGTGCCATCTCACTCCTAGCAGGATCTGACAGAGCGGTGGCTTCAAGCACCTCCCAGACACGTGGCAAAGGAGGAGGGTGGCACAGCGCAGGAGTCAATTGTCCTGGTGGTGTCAAGTCTGGTGGAGGACAAAGACTAGAACCAGGTGGGAAGAAAACCCTGGATGGTCATCCGGGCTGTTGGGAACACCTGCAGCAGCCTTTCCCTCTAGCGGGGCGCACAGGACTCCCTGGAATCATCGGAGGTCACGCTGGAATCCTCTCTGTCTCTCGCTCCCACAGCCTCACTCTTCTTGCCCTCTCCTCACACCTCTCGGAGCCTCCTGCCTCCCAGACGACTGCCTTCCTCCTGCCATGCCCCACACTTCGTCCCTCACAGAGCGGCCCCATCAGAGGCTGTCGTTCCCACTCACCAGGAACTCCAAGGCCTTTACCTCCCCTGCTCCTGCTGTCTCAGTGACGCTTGCTCCCGCCTCCTGGCCTCACAGCTGTCCTCGAACATCCTGGGTCCAGCCCTTGCACTAGGATTCCAAGCCAGGGGACTTCACCTGCCACTCCACCTTGTTTCTGTTTTATCTGTGGCACATATCACTATCCTGATCTTTTCTTAATCATCATCCACCTCTCCCCCCTTAAAGATGAGCCCCGACTGCAAGGATTCTCTGTTCCCCTCTGTGTCTCTGCACTTGGCCCAGAGCAGAGGTGCAGAAATGAATGGCTGAATGCAAGGACAGGGACATGGGCAGTGCCATGAGAAAGTGCTAGGGTGTGGGATCCAGTGCTAGGCAATCAGGGGACATCTCCAGCAGCATGGGTTGTGTGCCAGGCGTGGATCAGGTGCCAGTGGTCAGCAGAGAGGGGAAGGCCCCACCTTCTAGGATCTCAAGGATCTCTGGGGGCAGAGCAGCTGAGGAAGGCTGCCTGGTGAGGCGCTTGCAGTGGACCAGAAGGTGGGAGGACCCTCGTAGTGGAGGACCCCAGGAGCAGTGGCGGACAGGCCACATGACGTACAGGTCAGGCTGCTGGCCTCTGGAGCGGGTCGGGGGAAGGTACAGGCACGCAGGGCTGGGAATGTGACTCGCTTGGCCTGGCCGGCTTCCAGAAAACTGTGCAATCAAGCCGAGAAACACATTGGAGAAAACAGAATTGCGAGAGTAACTTTGAGGCCTCAGTTGCCATGGGAACATATCTGTAAATACTTAACTACAAACATTAAGTGACACACAGGGAAGAGTGAGGCAGCAACGCAGGCTCACGCTGAGGGACACAGCCAAGGCTGTCTCGGCCTCTGAGCATCCCCTCTTCCTCTTGCCCTCCTCCCCAGGGCTCCGGCCTGGGTCCCCTGCTGTGAACCCTCAGGCTGCCTCCTCCTTGACCTTGCGAGCCCAGCCAGACATCTGAATGGGAGGCCCCAAGGTGCCAGGCTTCCTTTCTGCCCCAGGTCCCTGCCTGGATCCTCTGAGACTCCCTCCCACAAGCATCCCAGGCCCGGGTGATTGGGCCTCCTGCCACTGCCATTCCTGCCCATCACCTCGGATGCACTGGCACTGTAAAACAACACAGAGACCAAAGGAATCTTCTCAGCAAGTGGGTGTGAGAGATGCAAACATTTTGCCTTTTAGGGGCAGCAGGCCCGGCTCACTGTCCAGGCCCCAGCCAGCATGCCCCCTGGTCCCCCAGCCTCCTCATCCTGGGCTCCCAGCCACCCCTTACTTCACAGCGACAGCACAGGCCTGGGAGGAAGTGCCCCAGAGCCCTCTCTCTCGGCCAGGCACAGCCGGCCCTCTCTGGTACTGCTGGGGTTCTTAACCTCTCTGGGTCACAGAACCCTTTGGGAAACGAGGAAGCTTTTCAACCATCCATTTGATTGTTCCAAAGATGTTAGTGAGCACAGCCCTCTGCCAGGCCCTGTGCTAAGTGCTGGATGACCCCTGCTCTGCTGGAACTTGTGGCTGGGGCAGGCAGCAAGCAAGAGCCCCGCTGGAGAGCGAGAACAGCTCGTCAGCCAGTGTTCGGGGTCAGCACAGGGCCTGGTGTGCGGTGGGATGGCAGGGGCCGGTAGGGGAGACCCTGTGCAACCTCGTGGACCATTTTAAAGACGGGATCTTGTTCAGAGTGAAGCAAAGAGCCACCGGAGCGCTTGAGCAGAGCAGTGAGATGCACTGTCTAGCTCTGGCTGCTGTGTGGGGACCAATGCAGGGGGCAGGATGGACACAGGGGACAGTTAGGAGGTCATTGCAGTGATACAGGAGAAGTGGCTGTAGCTAAGACCAGGTGGTAGTTGCAAAGTGAGAAAAACTGCAGTTCTTGTCCCTGAAGGAAGGAGTGTTTGCAGACCTTGGGCCATTTTGTATACTGCCCAGCTCAGCTGAGGCTCCCTTGGGGCGGTCCCCCCCCACCTTGGACCATTTGTGGAGACAAGGCCTAGCATTGGTGGCAGAGGGGCAGTTAACGGTAGAACCATTCACTGTTAGAGTAGAGCCAGACTTCTAGTTGGAGGGTCTTCTGCTTCCCAAACACCCAGCAAGCTCCACTCACTGTCTAGATGAGGCAGAAGGGCAGGGCCTGGCCTGGGGCCCTTGGATGATCCAGGAAACATGGCTGAATCTTCCAGATGATACATCACGCAAAAGAAGTCAGGCACAGACGAGCAGATTAACAAGTGAAATCTTAGGAGCGGTGCAATGAAACAATGGTAAGAAAAGTGCCATGGAGGAAGTTGGGATGCTGCCTGGAAAGGGTCACCAGGGAACTTTCTGGGAAGAAAGAAACATTCTGTGTCTTCAAAAGGATGTTCCTGCCCACAGTTTTCAAAACTTATTAAGTTATGCACTCAAGATTCGTGCATGTCACCTTTGTAAATTTTATCTGTCAAAAGAGAGACAAAAGGATGGCATGTCCCAGACAGAAGCGGGAGTCAGCTGCCTAAAGGACTCCCCCTCCATGGGGGAAACGGCCCCTCTCCTTGTCAGGTGCTCAGAGGCCGGGCCCAGGGAGCCTGCCATGCATAGTGCCAGACTGGGACATCCAGCTGTCACTCTCTTTTCCAGGTTGTTCCCTGCTAGCATGGGAGTGTGGGGTCAGAGCCCGCTTCTGTCCTGATTCACCACTGAAGAGCCGTGAGCCCTCGCAGCCCAGAGATGTCACTTCCCGGGGTGTTTGGCATGTTTGCAGATGAAGGAGTGTTTGACTGCTGTGTCTCGCTCACTTGGGCGGGGCTTTGCAGGAGCTCTGAGGCACCATCAGTGTCTGTCCCCTCCCTCCCCGTGATCCGTCTCCTCCTCCCTTACAGGACTCCTCAGTCTAGCTACTTGGTACACCCATGGGCGCACCTGCATTTGGCTTTGCATTCAGCTTTTTACATTTTGGCTTTTATATTCTGTAATTCGGCTTTTATATTCATTTGTCTTTAATGTGTTGAGTGACCACATAATGGATTGTCCAAACTGTGACCTTTGCTGGGTTGAAAGGAGACATCAATAATTAGTCACAACAGCAGTCAACTGCAGACCAATCATGGCACAGTGGGACTCCTGAGCACTTTCGTTTTGTACCGCCACCTTCTTCTGCTGATGGTCATCCTCTCCTACCTAGAAAGCCTATCTAAAGGTCTATCCTGTTGCCTACATGGAAACCCCACGTAGGAGACAGCATCATCTTACATTTTCCTGTTTCCTAAGGGAGGCTCTTGGACTGTCTAAACAGGCAAGGTGAGGGTTCTTGGGTGGTTAAATTAGTAGGGAGCAGGAGAGGACTAAATTATGGATAATCATGTCTCTTCCATCCTTTTCCTACCCAAGGGCCTGGTCTGGGCAGTAAGAAACACACCAGACTAAGACTAGACTCTGCAAGCAGCTCAGACCTGCAACCAGAAGCCATTAGGTGTAAAAGGGGAGCAGGAGAAATCAAAGGCCAGGCAACCCAGTGGGGCTGAGAGGCCCGGGCAGAGGCAGCTGGAAGGGATGGGGTAATTACAGGCGTTCTTTCCCACTCTGTCCTGCTCTTCTGCCCATCATGTTCACACAGCAGATCATCTGTGAGGTGCAGCACCTGGCTGGGATTGGGAAGGCCTGAAATGGTGCTGACCCTCGCTAGGTTCCACAAGGTCCCCTAGCACATCAGATACCTCTTGGGAGACCACATATTTTCAATAGTCAGCTCCTGCCACCTAGCCCTCTGGCAGTCACTGGTACCTCCATGTGACCTAATCTGTTCCTTCCTTTGTGGGAGAGTAAGGGCAATGATCATGCAGCCCTGAGAGCCTGTACTGGGTGGAATGGTGTCCGCCCCAACCTATGAAGTGACCTTATTTGAAAATAGGACCTTTTAAGATATAATCAAGTTAAGATGAGGTCATACAGGATTAGGATGGACCCTTAATCCAATATGAATGATGTCCTTAGAGGAGGGAGGAAATTTGGATGCAGACTCCGTGACAGTGGAAGCAGAGATTGACATGATGTCATTACAAGCTAATGAAAACCTAGAACTGCTGGCAGACACCAGAAATGAGGGAGAAGTAAGGAAAGACACTCTCCTAGAGTCTAACAAAGAACACAGCCCTTCAGACACCTGGATTTCTGACTTCCAGCCTCTAGAACCATAAGAGAGTAGATTTCTGTTACTTTAAACCACCCAGGGGTGGTACTGTTACGGCAGCCCTCAGAGAACCTGGGGCAGAGCATGCCAGACCCCAAGGCTTCCCATGAGCACAGAAGACTTGTGGCTGGATGTCCAGTCTGTCCCTCACCCCAGCCACACTTTGATGGTCCTGACTGTCCACTTGAGCCACTCCCACCATGCAGCTTCCAAACTTTGCCAGCGAGAGAGTTGCATGCCACTTGAAAAGAAGTTAGGAATCCCAGCACATCCATCTTAATAAGTTTTATTACAGCCTGCCAGTTTAGACTAATGACTAATTTAATGTATAAAATACCAGCAGCATTTTTTTATTTTCTTAATTAATTATCTCAAACAAAGGTGAAATTTATAAAAGTGTCCAGAAACAGTGTGCATTGTAAAATCGCCTTGCAGCAGGAGATGAAATTATTGCTAACACAAGATCAAGTTATTACTGTATTGACTTAGTTACTTTATGACTTTGTAATGGATCTCTTCATTATTTTCTTGGGATTGTGGCAGTCGTGATTGCATTAAAGTCTGTTAATCTATGCAAATATCATTAGGCACCACTAATAACCTCAGCAGCTTTCCTCCATTCCGAGGACTGTGCTAAGTACTTGGCCCACATGGGTCACTTCCGGTAGCAGGGAGGAAAGCCAGGCAGGAAGATGTTCTGGTGGGAAGCCAGAGCTCTGCACTTACAGCCTAGCCCAAGGCAGGATCGGTGGGCACTTCCTTGGGGTGGTTTAGGGGTCTCAGGAAAGTCTTCTTTAGGTCATTTCACATCCTTCCTCCATCAGTGCCGTCACATTGGGGGTGATACATCACTGTAAACCTCCATCTCCTTCAATGAAAACTTTGTACAGCCTTCTTAGAATGTACCTGTCCTGGAAGGAAATTCTCATCCACTTAGTATCTGTCATGGAACCAACAAGGTTCCATAGAAGCATCGTAATCTCTTCCAGCTCCGATAACAAAATACCACAAACCGTACAATTTATAAACAATAGAAATTTATCTCTCATAATGGAGTCTTGAAAGTCCAAGCTCAGAGTGCAAGCAGATTTGGTGTCTGATAATCTCTTATGATGGAAAAGGGAGAGACAAGCTCCCTCAGGTCTCTTTTATAATCCTATTCATAGGGCTCTGCCCTCGTGCCCCAATGGCCTGCCAGAGGTCTGCACTGCCATCACCTTGGGGGTGGGACTTTAACGTATGAATTTGGGAGGACACAAGCATTCAGCCCACGGCAGGGAACATACAGACTTGCTGTGCTAGGACAAGGGACTGGTCCATTTTAGGAGGCCTAAGAAGAATGCTGGGTCAGATTGTGGCTGCTGTCTGGGTAGAGCTGGCCACACTGGGTGTTCTAGAGGACACCTGTGCAACCTGGAGATTGGGACCGTTGTCCTCAGTGTGGAGGGAGAGAGGAACTTTAATGAGGACAGGTAACCGCCCTGTGATCAGCGCCTGGTCCATCGAAGGAGTCCTAAATACCCCACCAGTCATCAGGCCAGCACATGCCTGCAGCTGAAACCAGTTTCCAGCTGAGGCCGGCAGTGAGATCAGTCGGGACCCTGTGCCCCAACCCAGGGCTGGTCACAGTCAGTGGGAAACCAAAGCCAAGACCCTGGCTGCTAAACCCAAGCTGCTATTTCTTTCTTGCTAAAGATGGATCCTGACCACCCCAGGGTGTGGGGCAGAGAGTGCTGCAGGGGTGGGTCCTGGCTCCCTTCCCGAGCCTCGAGCTTGCTCAGGCCACACTACTCTTCGGTCTGCAGGTTACTGTCACTCTTCATTCCTCGATGCTTGTGGGGCTTGCGCTCTGTGGCAGGTACAAATCCAGGCCCTCTTTGTCGTGAGAAGACACCGAGCTCTCATCCCTATGCCGGCAGAGATGCTGACTCACAGTTGTTCGTAGGAAACTGTTGTGGGACGCAGTCCCTTTTGCTGTCTGAGTTATTATCATTTGGGCCACGTAAAAGGATTATTTTAAGGTTCAAACTCAGAGAATGGCAGAAACGGCCCAGATCAAAGTGAACAGAGACCCCGAGCAGGGGCCAGTGTGTTAACTGTACATGGGGTGGTCTCTGCCCCCACAGCCCTGCCCCTGGACAGGTAATGCTGTTCTTGTGGTGAGCTGGGCCGGCGTGAGATTCACTGGGCTGCCGCACTTCCTCCCCAGCTCCTGCTGCCCTCCTTGGATCAGCATTCCCAGACTTTTCAAGGTTAAGGAGCCATATTTAACATCAAAAATGCATCAGCACCCCCCTTGACAGATGTTACACTCTGAGTACCCATTGTTTGAGAGAATGCAAAATGACAAAAAGCTACCTTGAATTCGGTAGTGCTTTCAAATGGATTTGTACTTTTTAAATCACAACAGCATCTATATGCATTTGAAAAATAGTCACATGTGACTGCTTATGAAGCATTTCTGATGCAGTCAGCAGACAAAGCTGGAGGTGCCTCAGACCAAGTTCAGCTTGACACCACTCACTGCCCTGGGCTGTGGAGCTGTTTGCCACGGGTAGAGAGAGGATGGGGACAGGCAGGGAACACACTGTCTGGCCCCCAGAGGAGGACCCAGACTTCTCTTCTCCTCCAGTTCCTTTTCCCATTAGTCTCTTCAGCCTCTTCTTCCCCACCCTAAGCCCATACTGGTGTCAGGTAGCTCCTTGCCTACTGCCCATTCATATACCCTTGCCCCGCTCCTCCCCTCCAGCCAGCCTGGCCTCTTCAGCCTCCCCAGAGTCTCCTCCTCCCTAGCTCCTGGCCTTCCAGTGAGTGGCCCCTAATCCTTTCCTGCCCTGCCCCTTCAGGCCACCTCCTCTCTGCTGCTTCTCCTTGCTTGGGCACTATAAAACTGAAAGCTTCCTGGTCCTTTTGATCATAGAGGACATTTTCTGACAAAATCAGTCCTGTTGAGGTGACAAGAGCCACCACAGAGGGCAGGATTGCAGAGGGCAATGCTGAATGCAAAGGTGGAAAGATGGAATGCCAGCACGTGTGAGTAACACCCCAAGGCTGGGCCAGAGACGCCTGTCTCCAATCACATCCATGAGCTTCTGTTGTTCCTTGGCCTCTGTGAGCCTCAGTGAGCTGATCTGTCAAGTGGGGACAGGATCGTGCTATAGTGAAGCACAGTAGTGAAAGTGGGTAGAATGTCAGGAATGGCCAGCTGGCCAGGGGCTGACTGTCAAGACATGCAAAAGGGGGGGGCCACACCATTCCTGGTGGGAACGCCTGGCTGCAGCAGAGCAGGAGGGCCAGGGGGGTCAGCAGCCAGCAGGCAGCACACCCGCTTCATGCAGAGTGGCCTCATGGTGTTTGTCACCCCAGGTCACCTCCCTCAAAACCCGCCATTGCAGGTCCTTGCAAACAGGTGCTCGAGCTGCATACGGGACAGGAGGCAGGCTGCCTCTGCTCAGGGCCATGGCCTCCACCAGAATGATACGGCATCCTCACAAACTCTCCGTGCTTGGTATTGCACCACCCCCTCTGTTGGCTCCCATCTCCTCTCACCCTAGCATCTCCATCATGCTCTGTCCTTCCATGGCTGGGTCATTCAGTCCTAATTTAGAAGCACTTATACACAAGGGCCAAGTCTTTTTCTTTTTATCTCCTAACATAGCACCTTGGACAGTTTGTTGAGTGACTGTTTGACCAGCTGGTGAATGACAGGAGGGATCCAGGGCAGTCTACAGCTATCGTGCAGGTTTCTGAGATGTAGATCTTCCTTCTATCACTCTGTAAACTGAACTTCATGGCAACCAAAAGTTGCCAAGCAAAAGGCTTCAGGAGACCCCTTAAATGACAAGAGCAGGGTCTTCTGTTGTTGGCAGTGCCAGCCACACACTAATAGATAGAACACTGTCACCCTTCAAAACACTTCACTCCCTAGAGGAAGCTTGCACTTCCCTCACACTCTCATTTGTCATTAGATATAATGCAAGTCATGCTATCCCTAGAGCCGCACGCTCTCCTGAGCTCAGCAAAGCCTCGTGGCCACCTAGTCTGGTGAGCAGGAAGAGAGGCTGCCTTCTCTCTGATGGATGAGAACTCAGGTGCCAGACCGTCAGGGTTACGATCCTGGCTTTGCTGTTGGTCAGCTCAGAGACTTCTAGTAAGTTGCCAAACCTCTCTGTGACTCAGTTTTCCCATTTCTAAAACAGGGGTGACAGTGCTACCCATTTACGAAGTGTTTTGAGCAGTGCCTGGCCTGTGGTATGGCTCAAGACAAATTAGCAATAGTTGTCCTCTCTGAGGACATGGTCCTTGACTGAGCAAATGAATGGATGGATCTCTATGCACACCATATGGGCCGACACCTGCCATCCAACTGCAGGGGCTGAGTCAGGCATGCCGCCCTCCAAACGCAACCTGCTCCGTGGGGCTGGAGGCCATGGCCTTGGCCTCTGAGGAACAAGCACTTAGACTGGAGCTGTCCTCCCTACAGACAGGGAGGTCCTCATCGGGGACAGTGGGCGGTCCTCAGAAGGTGGTCCTGGCCTGACAGTAGGCTCAGAAGACTTGAGGTAATCTTCAGATGTCCACAGTAAGACAACCCAGTTGCAACCTGTGATAATGACAAGCCCACCCGAAAAAGGGGAAGTTCAGGGCCAGAGTTGAAAGAGAAGTTGATTTGCAGGCGGTCTTGAGCAGATAAAGCCTCCTGCCAGTATCCCAGCAGGTGTGAGTGACCATGACCAGTGTTCCGACCTTTTGCATTTAGAACCCATTATCTGAAGTCCTCAGAAACATCTTGGCCAGCCATCCATTCACATTTACCTATCACTATTTATGTGCCATCCATCATAAATCTATCTGCTTTCTGCAATCATTTTTCTCTCATCTGTGTATCTATCTATCATCTAACATTTAATCTGGATATCTAGCCTTTATTAATCATGTCTACCATCCATCCATCTCTGTGTCTATCTGGAGTCCATTATCAGTCATGAGTTAATACAGTGTGTACTTAAGCATGGGGCCTCCGAGTTCCATGCGGGTGGAGGAAAGTGACTCCCAGAGGGATGAGCGGCTGGATCAGAGTAGGAGAGAAAGGAAAACAGAGGGCTGGTGAGAGAGGAGCCCAAGACTTTCTTCTCAAAGTAGGGTTGGCCTGATAGATGGAGGGGGAAGGGGCTCAAGAGGGAAGAGTAGGGGCTTCTAAGACATCGGGAGGTTGCCAGCCTAGAATTTCACATCACCCTACCTCCCCAAATTAGGACAGAGTCTCTCAGGATGACTCCTGTGAGTGACAGAAGGAATGCCCAGGTTCGGGCATCAGGGCATGGAAGGTGGATGCTGCCGTCCCTCCTGACATCAAGAAGGCCCAGAATCCTGCACACTGCAGGGCTGCATGCTTGCTGGCAGGTGGAAGGCCAGAGATGTGGTGCCCAAGGAGAGATGGCATCATACAGAAGATTGATCACAGCCCTCTCCAGCCCTGGCTGCCTGTTGCCATCACCTGAGTAGCTCTCAAAACCTAAAACCAAAAATACTAATGCATAGACTCCAGACTAATCAGTCAAACCCACATCTCAGAGGCCAACCCCGGTCATCTGTATTTTGAAGGCCTCCTGTAACCTTCAGCGCAGCCAGGGCTGAGAACTGCATCCCACAAGATCTTAGACATTTGCTACTAATCTCTGCAGGGCTGTCCTGGCAGAGAGGGAGCGGGACTCAGGCTGGAGCAGGTCTAGAGAGGCACCTAAGACAACCTTCCTCTGAACTGTGTCTTTGGTCTTGCGTAGAGGCCAGT